>CAIGRF010330836.1:35499-45736 GCA_903798235.1 Fraxinus ornus | reverse complement strand
ACATCTCAACACTTAATAAAATGGTGCAACGACTGGGTCCACATTTTGGCTTTGTAACAACCCGGGTCTCTATACCTAAACCGTTAAATTAAGTAGTGTCCGCTTTGGATAGGCATATGCACATTTACCCCTACACGACTTTCTATCGCGTCCCCTAAGATTCGAACTCGAGACCTTTGTCTAATGAAAGACTTGAATCTCTCAAAGCGGACAATACCAAGTCGTTAATTTACGTACTGTCTACTTTAGAAGGGCCTCTCACGATTTTCTATCGCGTCCCCGAGAATTCGAATTCAAGACATCTACCTAATGAGTAACTTAAGTTGAATCCTAGTATCAAAATATCTGCAAGATTAAACAAATTGTTGTAATTCTTTAAGTGATACACTCTCTCAGGGCGTATATTCTTCGTGCTGATCAACAATAATTCCAATATCGGGAACCTCATTTAAATATCATAGAATAAGTTTTGATCTTGATCATATTCCATTCCAAAAATGGAAAGTTCGACACAATTGAGATTTTTTTTTGGAAATTGGATGGCAATTGGAATTAAAATTCAACTTAAGTCTCTCGTTAGACAGATGTCTTAAGTTCGAATCCTGGGGGGACGCTATAGAAAGTCGGGTAAGTGGGCATAGTTCCACCCAAAACCGACAGTACGTAAACTAACGACTTGGATTTTTTTGTAACAACCAGGGTCCCTATTCCTAAGTCGTTAGCTTACGTAATGTCCGTTTTAGGTGGACATATGCCCACTTATCCCCTCATGGCTCCCAATTGGTACCAAGATTCAACTTAAATCTCTCATTATGCAGAGATCTTGGGTTCGAGTCCTTCGGGACGTGATAGAAAACCATGAAGAGTTAAGTGGACACATGCCTACCCAAAGCGGATAGTACGTAAGTTAACGACTTGTGTATAAAGAATCGGGTCGTTTCACAAACTGTTAAGAAAAACAAAGGAAGTACTTAAAAGTGCATCACTATACCTGACATTACAAATCCCTCGGTTTGTCGCAAAAATTACTATTGGAGATAAAGAACTCTCTAAAGCACGATTCAAGTACGAAAAGCACTCCATGTCCAGCATATGCACCTATGTTAAGCTTAGCGAGTTAAAGGAAGATATCTGCATACAATTCAAGGAGCTAAATGAATGGGTTTACAAGAAAAAAAATACCTCATCGATAAATAATACACCAGGAACAAGTTCTGCTACACCTTCATCTATATAACGGTTAACAACCTGCGATCAATTAATTGTATAAGTGCATGATGATCCAAAAATTCTGCAAATATATAGTTTCTGATAATCCAGAAGTTGTTCCATGACATAATATACACCTGTTTCAGGATTCTTTAATAAAAGGTCACAACCATAGAAAGTATATAAGAGTTCCATTGAAACGTGATATATGTACCTTATTTATTTCTTGCCGTAGCTTGTCAGTAATTTCTGTTTTCCTGGGCTTCATCATCTGACCCATCAGGGACAATATATCTTGTCCACCTTGAGGTCGAGCATTTGCAGCATCAAGATCATGTAATGTAACATCCTGATAAGGCGACAATATTTAGTTAAGAGAACCGGACGTTCAACAAACTTTTGAAACATTTACCTTTGCCCTCTATGCATTATTCTCTTGATGAAACCACACCAACTTAGTAAAGCTCGTTACGAGAATCACCACATACTATCCCAAAAATACGTTAGGACATATAACTTCAGCCCTCTAATATGTTACATCACCACAAGCCATAATAGCTAACTTGTAAGAATTCTTCTCCACATGGAAAAAGGGATACACAAGACATAAGCATGAACTTCAGAAATTACCCTAATGGATCGAATCATGTGTTGATATAAAATCTAGATAGAGAAGGGAGCACGGGAAGCACATACAAGACAGGTAAAAAAAATTGATCTATTTAGAATCAAAAGGTTTAAGAAATCAAATTAGGCACAGGTCTGCAATCCAGAATCTCAACTAAAATCACACATATGATGAAATTAATGATTTAAGAAAAGGTCTATACACAATGCTCAAAACACCTAAAACTAGAAGTAAACATAACTTAGGCATTGGGATACTAACAAAGTTCTTTTTGTGTGTGAACTCCCAACTATCAAAAAGCGCCAATGAGAACTACAATAATTTAATAAAACCATATTGCAGAAGACAGAGACACACCTGAACTATCTCCTTCTTTTTGTGAACCTCCCCTTTAGGAAGTGGAACATATTCTTCTGCCTCGAGATCAAATTCTGTTGCAAAAGCATCACTCCTTCCCACCCTTTTAACTGCTCCACTATTTGCTTCAATGTATATAACATCACCAACCGCTACCTGGAGGTTTTTATAGTATTAAAACTATGGCTAGGAAATGTAAACAGTAAATTTCATAAGTAAAATAAGCATGGGGAAGATAAGATATCACAAGTTATTCACACAACATCCTCTAGAATTGGTTCACAATGTAATATATAAATAAACAACTGACATTTACGAAGTTCCTCTTCATAAGACAAGAAACTTATTTAACCCCAGTTTGGTAAAGATTAAAACCAGATTTTTAATATATTTTGACAAAATTTGATGTAATGTGTGATTAAAAAGTTGTGGATCCTGTGAAATATAGGGTTAAAATTAATTGTTGACTTTGACTTAGATTTTAATCGAAGTTTTTTGCGGTACCAAACACGAGCTTAGGAAGTTGCTCTTCATAATAACAAGAACCTAAAGTGTAACATTAGGTGAAACACAATATAAGGTTAAACCAGAAAATTTTTCCCAACATGAAAGTGGCTACTGATGATCTCACCTTTTCCTTAATCAAGGCATCATATATTGTTGGGTCCAGCTTCAATTGTTTTGTACCTTTAACAGTTTTCAAACCAATTATAACATGGCTTATACTTTTACCATATCCACCTGTCACACTCTCAGTTTCTTCGGGAGATAATTCAGTCACCTACAGTACAAGCAGCGGCCCAAGAGTTAAGAGACTGAACAAAGCAAATAAAGTAAGTCAAAAAATCCCAAAATTTAAGAACCCAAAAATAGATCCTGATGAGGAGTAACTTGCCTCCCCTTCATAAACGTCCTTGTTCTCCTTAATACGGAGGCCAATAGCACGTCGAAAATTCTCCATTAGAACCTCTGTCTTCTTTACTTCAGATGAATACACTTCTGATCCAACCATTGGACAGAAAGGAACCTATATATATTTCAATTAAGTAAGAGAAGAATACAATACCAGTTAATAAGCATTATCACACTCAATTCAGTAACAGAAAAATAAAGGTAGAACGAATAACGACAATGAAGACTAAAATGCAAGAAAGAATTCATGCTAACAAAACCTTGCTACCAAGTTCTTGGGAAATTCCAAGGGCAAGAGCAGTTTTTCCAGTACCAGGAGGACCAGCAAGTAATAATGCACGTCCAGCCATCTTCTTTTGACGTATCATATCCACGACAAGACCAGAAGCTTCCCTGGCAGCTGATTGACCCACAAATCCAGCAGCCAGAGGTATTGCATTTCCATTAGGCTACAAGAATAAGTAGAAAAAAAAATGAAATCAATAGACATTCTATACATATATATATATATATCTTCGCTCAATCATTTGAAGGCCAGTAACAGACTCTGGACAAACCATTACAACAATGACTAAAGAAAGAATCGATCTTCTTTCTAATAGTGCAAATAAAATAGACAATAAAGCTTGAATCTTTAAACTTCAATAAAGTTCTTCTTCTGTTTCTTCTATTTATATTCCTAATTTAGCAATGCTTACACAAAAACAAACAAAGAAGAACAAATTTTATTCTGGCAAAATTGTTTTTTATTTTTTTATAATTGGCTTAAATTTTTCAGCTTTGAAGGAAACACAAGGCCCATTCAAAAATAACGTTTTCTTCAGAAGACATGAAACCAAAAACTATAAGCACCGGTATAACACAAAGCAGCAAAACCCTAAACCCTTTAAAACCCACAAAAACTAAATCTTTAGAAAAAAAAAATTGTCAACCAAGGCAAAAACACGAAACATGGCATATGCGTGAGGAGAAAAAATCAAGTACCCAAAAAATATATACACTGAGAATCAGAAAAAAATGGAGTAGAAAAATAGAACAGGTTACCTCGAGGCCGAGGCCTTTGATATGAGTATGAGTTGCAATTCTCTGTTTCTTAGTGGTGGATTGTACTTCTTCTATCTTCATTCTCCTTTCCTTATTTCTTCCTTCTTCGTTTTCAATTCTTCTTTGTTCAGTAATTTCTCGTTTTTTGTCTGCGAAGGCTTCTCTCGCTGCTGGTGCTGAAGGCGGATTGGCGGAATAATGAAGAGAGCATGCTTCTTTAACATCAGTTTATATATTTTCACGAATTTGTTAAAATAGCCCTTTCATTGTGAAAAAAGTGGAAAAGGCCCTTTATTTAAGGAAATATTAGTGTTGGGCTTCCCAACCTTAGCCCCTGTAGATTAAAATCAATTTTTTTTTTTTTAGTGAATTTTGATAGAAGATGGTAAAATATGTGGTTGAAAAGTTGTAAATTTCATAAAATGTAGAATTAAAATTAAGTGTTGACTTTGACTTGAATTCAAATCTTGATTTTAATTTTCACCGACTAAATTAGTGTAATTTTGGATTTTCAATCTTTGAAAATGAAAGGTTTTGGAACCTAACTTATTTAAATATGTAAACTAAATCTCACGTCTATCGTAGGGATGTCAATTTGACTTGTCGACTTAGGCGACCTATGGCTAAGCCCGTAAAAAGCCCAAGACGGCTCGACTTGCAGCTCGGGTCAAACCTCAATTCCCGACGAAGGTCCACCCTAAGCCAACTGAGCCACACGAGCCAAAAATGATTGCTTGCTGCAAGCTACATGTCGAAGTATGCAGCTAGTAGCCGCTTGCTGAGCTGCATGAAGGAAAAAAAATGAGGTGGCTTGATAAATCCCGATCCTAAAGCTCAAGTCAAGCCTCGATTTTTCATCCGAGCTTTGGTTCGACTAGGCTTAGGCCAAAAAAGCCAAAGCCGCAAACTTTGACGCCGATTTGACTCAGCTTGTTTACATTCTTCGATAGACACAACTGTAGATATTAAAATTGCATGTAACTTTTACGTGACCTAAGATTGACTACGAAACTCAAAAACTATTTAAGATCTAGTTTTAGGGCACACTAAAATTTCACATTGACAATTTTCATGTGAGAGATTTAAATCCCAATAATTAAATAAATTGAGGATTCAGAACCAATCTTTTGAAGCTTAGGAATCCAAATCCAAGCTACATGAAAGGTTGAGTAGTCCAATCTTTGTTTTTCTCTATTTAAATTGATTTAAGTGAAGAAAGCCTTTTTATAAATTGTTATATAAATCATTTGCTAACATTATGCCCTAATTTGAATCGATTTAAAATCATATTTTTAGTAGATTTTAATAAAAGTTGATAAAATATGTGATTGAAAGTGGATCCCACAAAATATGTACTTTAATTAATTGTTAACTTTGACTTAAAATTAAAATTTTGATTTTAATCATTACCAAACAGTGCCTATATATAATTTCAAAAATACTATTATGATAAATGACGTCTTTCAATTAATTGAAATTGATATCTAGTATGTAGATATTATTTGAGGAGCTGGGATTAATAAATACAGAAGAGACTGTATGGTGTAATTGCCAATCCTAAAATAATACATATAACAATCTTGTTCTATTCTAATCTTTAATTAACGTGTATGAAAATCTTGAAACTTTTGCATGATTTTTTACATATATTCTCTATTTTTCATTTCAACCTAGTAAGAGATCAAACTATATGCAAACATTCGGAAAAAATCTACTGCTTATTTGTATATCTCTTCAGTTTGCAGATTGTTGATTGTAGTCTCATTTGATCTGGCTCTGATCATCATCCGCCACTAAATGTTTCTTGATTTTCTGCTCCTGTTTGATGAAGCTGAGGACCTTTGTAGGACGGCGTTGCAGTTTGATTCATTTGAAGTTACCTTGTTTAATTTAACATGACTTGGCTAGTCATTTGATTCTGATTGGTAACAGCACGTCGCCTTCTCCATCTCAGGAACTCAACGAGAACAGAACTTCCACTCATTGCTACACCAAAACCCGCAAATGTTGAGAGAAGGATCGATACAACTGGTCGCACATGAACCTACAAGTTGCAAAAGTAACAAACTCGGATAGTAATACAGTATTTAGTTCTTAAAAGTAGATTAAACGAGAAAGTTTCTGCGCTATGACAAGTCTTGATCCTTACCAAGGAGTAAAAGATATGAGCAGAGAGAACCACGAGGGCGAACTGAATTGATGCATATACCCAGACGAATCTTCTCTTCACTACAAATATAAAAAAAGGTTCGTAATAATCATGAATAGAAACAAGTTCTAATATAGCAAATTTTAGTTTGGCGTGACAAATTCATAATGAATTCTTTAAGACAATTAACCATATTTGTTATTCCATTCGGAACTAAATTTGCACATACCCATAGTTGAAGAGGTCAAAGACGACAGAAGACCAAGTAAACAAGAAAACGGAAGCGATATGGCAATTGCACCTGTACCCATTCTATTAACCTGCAAGTAGGCTAAATCATAAGTGAAAAGCCAACCTGCAGATCTCAATCTAATGAAAAAGCTGTTAATCTTACCAGGAGCTGCTCAAGAAAATAGAAGTAGGCCAGCATACCGACAATGACAAGAATGGGCACTTCTTGCCAAACTCTGTTCCACCAAAAAAAAAAAATGCTTCAGGCAACAGTCTATTCATACTGTCCATATTTCATTGCTAAGGGGCATAACATCTTTGAGTTCTTGAATTTGCTAGGAAAAAAATGGTCAAGGAGCAAAGTGAGACCGGTTTACTGCACGACCCACATGACAAACAAAACTAAGAAGCTAAAAGATATTACTGTTTGAAGACAGTAGAATGATGTTTATATGTTTTCTAGCCATAGAAAAGTTCTCTAAGTGAATCTCTGATAAAATTCACACTCAGAATTTAATACTAAAACTTGCAATTGCATGTATCCATTGATTTCAATATGTCGAAAACCAGTTGCTCCAGTATTGCAGTTTATAGTACTTTGGATACGCAGCAGTGTGACAGGTAGATTTCGAACTTCTTGCTTGCAAACATCACACGTCTTGTTACCTTTTATACTAAACCATTTTATGGCACATTCTTGATGAGCCAAAGCAAGTTCGCCTTTGTAGCTACATTCCATCTTAAGCGTCTCTCCACCTTCACATAGTTCAACAAAGCAAATTCGACAAACAGCCTCTTTTTCTGGTATATCTTCACCATCATCTTCATTATTCTCTGATTTGATGAGGTTATCAATAGATAGAAGCAGCATCAACATATATGGGCAAAAAAGAACATATCTCCATTAACTTTTTTCTATCCGACTGCTATAAAAGCTTATTTTGCAACTTTAGCAGTCAAAAAGGCACAAAATGTTGAAATCTGCTAGTGAGGTTAGGTAAAAATGTAACAAGAAAGGCTAGTGGAGCATATGGATACAGGGCATGTGCTTTGCTAACCAAATTTGACATGCAAATGCTTCTATCAGTTCTATAACAATGTTCATTATAGAAAAAAGTGTTCTACTGCTCTATGTATATGTAGAAGTATAAATAGCTTCAAGTGTCCAATGATCTTTACTGTAAATTATGACACTGGTAGACAAAATTACCAGATTCTCCAGGTGCAGTCACTGTTGACACTTCTGAAATACCGTCCTTCACTCGAGGAGTTGAGGGAATCACACGAAAGAAAGAATCAAGTTTTCGAATGCCTTTGTCTTTGTTGAGGTCTGGGACAGAAAGTGACCTGGACATGTGCCGCTGAGCAACTTTTGTCTACAAGAAACAGTCATCAATATGTACATTTTAATCTATAAACCCAACAATTAGACTAGTTAGCTGTATGAAACTTGAAAAGAAATGAAAAAAGGAAAAATAACAGTTATCAAGTATCCTCAGGATTTTACAGTTGAATGTTTTGGCTCCAGTTCATGTCTGCATTTACCAATTATCTAGTTATACTACCTCTCCATTAACCCCCCCTTAGCAAAAACAAAGGAAAATTATACATTTTGTAGTTAAAAGTTTTCAGTATTAATGAATTAACATAACTAGAATGGCAAACTAACAACTATAACAATAAGATTAGTTTAGTAGCCTTGTTTTTATTTTTCCAGAAATTAGAAGCAAGAGGCCTTTTACATGGTCCTATTCATTCCACTTGCTATGCAAGTATGTTGAAATCAAGTGCCATATACGTGTTAAGAGTTTGATTCAAATCCTCATAAAAGTTTTTCCCAAATAAGTACATCAAGGGTTAAAGAACTTACGTCAAGGGCTACAGAACTGTTTATACTTCCATCACGGACAGAGTCTGGATTTGAATGTGCAATTGGAGTTACAGGCAAGGATGTTGTCCTCTTCATGCGAGGTGTAAAAATTTTTGTTAGTGACCATGACCTTGGTATGGAAGGATTCTCTTGCGTCCTGGTAGTTGATGAACCTGAATCAAGGTTGGAAGTCTTTTCTGTATCAGAATTAGAACTCCGGTACTTGAAGCTTAGTCTTGGCAGCAAATTCTTGATGGATGGTTTGGCTTTTGACGAGGAGGGATAAGGAGATCCACTTACAGTTACTTTTGCATCAGAAGGGCTAGGATTTAAAAGGAAGTTTACTCTTTTGGGAGTGGGAATGGGAGTAGGCATATGAGGCATCTTTATTTGAACAAACTCTTGATGGGATACCTCCAATGTTCTGCTAGGTATCTCCAAGAAAAGGTTTGGTTTCTTCCATTGTTTAACGTTTGATGTTTCTCCCATCATCCCAGAGGATTTCTCTTCCTGAAAATGGAAAGCACTTAGTTAGTTATTCAAGTTGTCCATCAGTAAATATTGTAGACATCCAAAAGTAAATTTACTGATAAGCAGAAGAACTACAAGCATTTACAGAAATATGCACGCTAGGACATAGATATCACGAGTAACCATTCTATATGTAAACCGCACAAAGCTATAATAATATTACAGTGTAGTAATCAACACCAAAATACATGTATTATCCTTTTTCCATACTAACAGATTCTCCAATAGTTCTTCTTGTAAGACCCTTTGATGCAGAATCAATAGCCAAATAACAATTGCAGGAAAGCTGTAGAAGAAGGAAAGAGAGAAGAAGCCCAGAAGAAAGAAGAAGTTGAGAAGAAAGAGATGGGAAGGGGAAGAAATGTGGCAATGCCAAACTCAAATTTTATTCAATCATCAACTGTCTAAACTGTAATGTAAAACTGTTCAAATAGCGAAAACATAGGTAATTGACGGGTTTGGGCTAACCCACTAATACAAGCCCAATAACAATAAAATTAGAAAATATAAATAAATAAGGTCCAATAACAATAAAAGTAAATCTTGATGACAATAAAATAAATCTCGAGGATCTAATGATGTTCGCATCAACTCTCCCGTGGTGGGAGAAAACTCGACCCTATCGAGTGATAAGTAGAAAAGGCCGCAATCAATTACACTTGCAGTGCAACAACTGTAAGGACTCCGGCCACACCTCTTCCAAATATCTTAGCCGAGCCTTAGTCATCAAAGAATGAAAGAATATACTAGATGAGCAGTTAGAAGATCAAGTCTATATACCTAAACTTGAAGAATTTAAAGACTTTGATGACAGTGAGAACACCTCTTTAGGTAGTATTCAAACGTCTCCTATGAATCTAGGTATTGTACCCCTTGTTCCTGATACCTCTCAATCAAGTGTTGTATGCCGTACCCTCATCCAGCCTAGATGTGCTATTGATTTGCGTAATCATGCAATTTTCAAGGAAAATCTTGGGAATTGGAATTTGACCGTCCCAACAGTCCAATTTAAATATGAAAACTTTGTGAATCGGTCAATAAGTACGAGTCTCTTTGAATTTATTCATGATTATGAGCCTATGAAGCCTTTAAATCTTATTCACATGCCCCTACATGCTAGTGTGTCAATGTCAACTGAAGCATTTGTACATCATCTTCATGAGTTGCATATTGAGATCAATAAACGACTTGAAGCAAGTAATGCATCATATAAACTTCAAGATGATTTGCATAAACGACTTTTTGAATTCAATATTGGGGATTATGTTATAATGCAGGCTAGTAGTGTTGGTATTTTTAAAATTTT
>CAIGRF010330836.1:10297-25841 GCA_903798235.1 Fraxinus ornus | reverse complement strand
GCTTAAAATCCGATTAAAATTAAAAATATGGCCGTTATTGGGTCCCACCCGTCTAATAAAAGTCAACAATAACGGCTATATTTTCAATTTTAATCTGATTTTAATCTCTACCACACACCCTCTAAATGTACAGAAAATTTGTGTCAGAGGCTGTACAGAATACTCACAAAATGTGGGTCTCACCTGATTTAAATATTATTTTAAAAGTGGACCCCACATGTATTGTGTCTTCCCTATTTTTTATCCCTTTTGTAAGACTAGGAAGGTTCGTATGGAATACACATACATAGCAATAATGTTAAAGACAGTCAAATTAAGCCAACAACGTCGTTCACAACCAATTTCCCTTTTTTGTTTAAAAAAATAAATCGAAAGTCCAAATCAATGTCGTATCTATTGTTCCGCGGACCAAATTACGTCATTTTTGCGTAATAAAATCGGGCGTCAAAACGACGTCTGTTGGTCAAAAATGTGAATAGTGCATGTGTTATTGTTAGGAAATTTACAACTCAAGTTGTACCTTATTGGGTTGGCTGTCTTGAGACCAATTTGCACATCTTTTCAATTATTTTCAATCGTTGATCACAAACAAAGAAGGTAATGGTGTCAAAGACGATTCTTTCTTCTTTATTTTTCAATGACCGCAATGTTTTCTGTCGAAGACGTGTTTGAAATCATTGATGGAGTTTCAATCAGTGCTCGTTCATGAAGAAACTGTTAGTGTCATTGATGATTATTCATTATTTTTCTAGCAATGACAATGCATGTCATCAATGATGTCGACAATCATTGATGAAGCTTCGATTGTTGTTCCTCATCACAGAAATTGTTAATTTTAGCAATAATTCTTGCTTCATTATATCTAAGAAACAACAATATTATCGATTACATCATCGACCATCACTGACAGTGACAGAGCTTAAATCCATTGACGTAAAGTTGTTAGTGTCATCAATGCTTTTTATTTTTTAACGAGTTACAATAATTAAAGTATTTTCTTTTTCTTTTTCATGTATAACCTGATAGACGAATTAGTTATTTTTAAAATAATATTTCATTTAAATATTCCATCATTCGTATTTACTTTTTTATAATTTTATTAATATACTGATGTGTCATGGCTAATCGACTCCATGGAGCTGGAGACTAGCTAGACTTATGCAATAAGTCTTTGATGCTCCTAATGAATAATGATATTCATAGTTAGCGACCGCATTAGTTATTCTATGTAATAATTTGTTATTTGAGGTATTATTTTCTTATAATTCTGTATCTCAAATATTATTTTATTCATGACAAAATTTTAGCATTTAATTTTTATATTTTTATTAACTTACTGAAATTTTAGTTTGACAAATTAAATTATGTTTTTATAATATTACAAATTGAAAATTTGATCGTATTCTCAATTTAATTTTTAGTTGTTATCTAGTTAGCGGCTGAAGTTTTGAAAGGAATAACTATTTTTCTTTCCTTGTTTTTGAACGCATTTAATTATTTAAATTCTATATTTAACATATTTCATCATCTCGGCATCAGATTGACGTCATTAATTCATATGAATGATGAGAAAAGATTCTATTCAATTTAGAGAGTAGAGAAATTTCCAAGTTACCTATACAAAAAGCATATGTCCATTGAAAAAGTGATTTAGAACTCTCATCTTCGACTGAAACTATAGTATCCCACATAGGAACAATGTTTAAAGATTTGATTGGAACCTCTACTTTTGCTTTCTTGTTAAGATCATAAGATGCTTACTCTTGGACTAGATTGTAAAAATGTATGTAATTCCACTTTCCAGCTGTTGGGAATGGAAAGCCACCTATAACACTTGGCAAAAGCTCATTCAATTTGCAAGAATTTAATTCATGAATGACCTATTTGTATGTTAGTAATGTTATTTATCATTATAACGATTAAGTATCGATAATGTGACAATTCATTATTTCTCACTCTCTCTACCCTTCCCCCTCTCTCCGTTGCACTCATTTTTTAATCACACATTTTTCAAAAAATTATTTTTCACGTTTTCGTATAACTATTCCCTACTTTTTATATATATCAACCAGAAAATCATTTTCCAAAAAAATCACTTCTCAAATCTTTTTTATCAAACAAACACTAAATATACGTTACAAATAATTTATCAATAAGATAAAATTTATTGAGAACCAGTTTGGTAACCATTAAAATACGATTAAAATTGAAAATATGATCGTTATTGGGTCACACCCGTCTAATAAAAGTCAACAATAACGTCTAATTTTTCAATTTTAATCCGATTTTAATCTCTATCAAACAGGCTCTGAATTATATCAAATATAGAGGTAGTTGTTTGGTGCGGTTTTTGTTGCTATTTTGTAGGGCTGTAAGTAAAAATCGTCAAACCGGAAAATCGAACCGAAACCGCATTTTAGAAACCGTCGGTTTGGCGCCACGTAGACCCGTCAACGAAATGGTTTGAACCAAACCAAACCGGTCAAAAACGATTTGGTTTAGGTTTGAGAATTTTAATTGCGGTTTAAAACCAAATCGGACCGGCGAAAAAATATATAAAAATAAAAATAATGAAATTTTTTGAAAATTCATCCAAATATGTAAAATTCAATAGTTTTGTCATTTGTGTGCATTTTTGTCAATTTATAATTTTCTATTACATATATATTATTATTACTAAATAATCCTAATTTATATCTAATAATCTTTAGACTAACTTAATCTATCAAAAACTTTTTTCCTCTTCAAAATTCAAATTTCTACAGTTTCTTCTGAATCTACATTCTCAACTGGAGGTTGTATACTTGATTCCTTTAGAAATTTATTAGGTATAAGAATTGTTGAGACTTGTATATGCAGAAAGAATCGATTGCAAATTAAAAATGAACCTATAGTGCTGCGTCAATATTTAGATGAAGTGGAAGCATTTGATGATTCAATGAAAGTTGTGGCAGGTAGTTTATATTTTCTATTACCATATTTTTAAAGATTATCTTATCTATCTAGTATCCAATGCTATGATAATGTAACGAATGCATTTGTTTGACAATGAAGACTATGAATTATGTGTGACAACAATTGATGTTTGAGTATATGTGAGAAACTGAATTCGTAACAATATACAACGGTAAACTTGTGTAATTGTTATGTTTAGATATTATAAACAATTGATTTATTATTATGGTTGGTTATTCTCTCTGTCTAATCAGTAGTTTTGTTTTTCAAATATGACGATCCCGAGATCTTGTTGAACATCATTATATTTTTTGGGCTTTATATTTAGTTTAGTAAACTTGTATTGTAACATCATTATTATTGACTTTTATTATACGAGTTAGACCCAATAACGACGATATTTTCAATTTTAATTAGATTTTAATCGGTACCAAACAGGCTCTTAGTAAATTTAAAAAAATTTATGAAATATATAATTAAAAAAATTGTAAGCCTCATAAAATATGTCATTGAAATTAACTATTAACTTTAACTTAGATTAAAATCAATTTTAATCTTCACAAAACATGGGCGAAATGTATCTTTTGTACACTTTTCTTGATACTCCTCTACTCAAGCCCGATTTTGAATCCCTATATTGCATGCTTTGCATTTTGTATGATTGATGATAGGATACTATAAATTTAAAGATTATTTAAACTCAAAACTTAATATTTCAAAAATATTACATTGTATAATATAAATTATTTGTTACTTTTACATGTTAAAGTATCTTATTCCAATTCCACGACAATACGTGATGGTCAATTCATGTTAAAGTATATTATTTCAAAAAGGAATTTTTCCTTTTTCCTTTTTTTTAAAGCAAAAATTGGAATGTTACATCTTTGAAATTTTAAAGTAACTCAAAGTGGATATTTTTGACCTTCTCAACTTTGTATGAGCGGGATAGTATCGTACTAATCGAAAATAAAGAAAATGGTACAAGAGATGGAGAAAAGCAGTAGAGAGCAAAGGGAAATCTTGGGGGGCATGTTTGGTTAAGTTTTAGAAAAAATAATTTTTTTTTTNAAGCAAAGTTATTTTATTTGAAAATTTTGGAAATTGGTACAAAATTGTTGATTTTGATCAACTTTGACTAATTGATTAAGCGAGACCTATAAGTCGATTACGGGAGTTCGAAAACATAACCTATAAGTCTAGAAAAGGACATGTCTTGAGACATGACTTATTCTAATAGATGTATCTTTTGAGACATAACTTTTGAATAATTATATATAGGTTACCACACTTGCAAACTCACTTAATCCCATCATTATTATTACAATATTGCATATTCGCTTCAAAATATTTTGAGTTCGATTTCACGTTAAGAGAGTTCTAAACATTAATAGGTCTGCTGATCTTTGCAATTTGGAATGTTTCTATTGCAAAACGTGGTCGTATTAAGGACAAAAAGTCAAACACTTGTCTAAATTGCAATCTCATTTTTTATGTATCTTGATTTCAATGAGTCGAAATATTATCTAACTTTTAGCACGTGAGATGTTAATTACCATAAAATAATTTATGCATCAATTTCATCACCAAAAAGTAGCTTACTTTATGAAGTAAAAATAGTAATCATTTTACTTTTTATGTCCTTTTGTCCCATTAAATTTTAAATTATTTTTCTTTCTTTTCTTATCAATTACACATTTTTTCAATAAAAAAATATTATATGTAAATTAAAAAATTCTTCTTATTTTTTAATCACAAATTCCCCCAAAAAAATTATTCTAGAATCATTTTTTTTTTTTCAAATAATAGAGCTCAAACAAGAACTATATTCACAATTAAATTACCGTCGAATTGGACTGAAAGAGACAGTCCCTTTTTGCACTTGCAGAGAAATTTCAGCCCGCACCACTTGGGCAACTTTTTAGCCTCTAGATGATTTAGAGAGAAAGTTAAGCACACTAAGAGTATCTTCAATAATGGTGTAAAAATGAATATAAATTCATATTTTTAAAATTACTTTTACATATTTATTTACATTCCGATAAATTTAAATTCAAATTTTGCCCCAATAAAAAGACTTAAATCCACTTTCTGCCTTCTGTGAATGTAAATTTTCTACCGAAAATGCAATTTGCATCTCCTTTGCATCCCTCCACTAAAGAGGTTTTCGATCACTTTAGAGATTTAAATCTCTATTTTGCAGCATCAATGAAGATGCTATAAAGTGTTTGTTTGTAAAAAAAAAATTTGAAATGTTAATTTTTGAGAAATGATTTTTAAGTGAGTGTAATTAAAAAGTAGGAACGATTTATGAAAAAAATGAGCAAAATGATTTTATTTTTATTTTTAGAATATGTGACTGAAAAGTAGTATGAAAAATAAGGCGATTCTCGAAAAATTCAAATCAAACAAGCACTCGCACTCGTAAAGTAGTTAACTAATGTTGAATTGGATGTTGACTTAAGCCCAATAATGCTCCAAAATACACAGCAAACTAGACTAGCTAGCTCTTTCAAGATTTGATAGAGATGTACACAATTGATCGGCTTATTATTTTGACCACGGGAGTTTGAATCCAATCTCCACCATGTACCAAAGCCATCTTGAAAATCTTTTTGCCAATAAGTAGGATGTGCTTGTATAAAAATTTACTCGTTCGGGCCCACCCTGGATCATTCCTCCTTTGAATATATTATAAAAGAGTTTAAGGTTGAAACGTTAGAAAAAATTATAGAACTCATTCTGCATTTCCCTTGTCAACTTCACTTGAACAAGAACCGAAAATTTGTACGGTAATAAACTTTAGGATCATGCTATAAGTACTATATGATGTACAAAATGGTTGACTACATGACCAGTGATGGCCCCCTATTGGAGGGGCGACTGTGTAGTCAACTATTTTGTAAAATTTATAGTACATATAGTTTAATCCTAAACTTTATCAGTCTATTTACAACTATGCTAAACTTATCGAAAATGATTGACAAATACTTTGACCGAACACTCACAATAAGGGGGAGGGCCCACATTTTTTTGAATTTTTTATTCACGTGAGGCCCGTACGCATGTAAAAGGTTGTCAAACTCGTTGTCATCCATTTTCGACACAAATGGAAAAACCCGTCTATTTAATGGTCATATTATGTTAGAATAAGATGGTAAAAAAGGCTGTAATACCTATTCGAGATGTGTCTGAGGAGATTTTATATTATTTCATTTATGTCAGAATTTTTCATAACTATTTTTTAATTTTTTAATTTTTTTTAATATATCGAAATTTTGACAAATTAACTATATCAGAATATTTGTTGTGGATACTCGACGATGATGTCATGACTAATCAATCAACTTTATGGAGCTGGAGATTGGGGCAAACTTATATTTTTCTACCCCTATAAAAAAAATCTAAAAGTACTATGCAAAATATTATTAGATGTGATCGTACCTACCCAGTCCTAACTAAAGAACCAGATTTTTTTAGTTATTTTGATAGTCATTTTTAAAGTTTTAATTTGATCAAGTGGTGGCCAAACTTGTTATGACCAACTCGTGATCATACAAGTCTTGAAAATTTCACAAAAAAAAAAAAGGGGAGTGGGCGGAAAGAAGAATTCTAATGTGCCCACAGACAGGTAGTGGTTGAGGAAATTATGATAACTATTGTGTCAAGATTGTATCATGTACTTAAATTTAATCTTGCTTCTTGTATTTTAAAAAAGATTAGTATAATTCATAGAGCTCATCATAACACGTCATAACTAATTAATTTGTAGACGATTGATTTCCAAGAACATGATTCGCTCTCTCTCTCGACGGGCTAGGCCGCCTCGACTTTATCTAGTCTGCGCAAATGCTCAACACCACCACAAATTTCATACCTACTTATACTTCCTCTTCATGGGCTAAGCCACCGCTAGTCAGCCTGCTCAAATTAGATTGACATGTCTGAAAAATGAATTTCGAGTTAGTGACTTTTGTATTCTCTCAAATTTGATATTTTATCGAACTCCTCATCCAAAAACTTCGGGTTAAAAAGGGAGCACCTAACTCTTCAAATTGTATCTTTTTACAACTTTCTTTATCTTGGCAACGGACTGAGGTCATGAAACTCTTAGAACAAAATCATGAGATTTTTCGACAAAAAAGTTGTTCTTAATTTATCAATTCACAAGAATGATGAGACAAGATTCATTTTACGGTCTAGATGGTCGAAGAATTTCCAAGACGTTTATACAAAAAGAATTTGTTCGTCGTCAAAAGTGATTTAGAATTCAATCTTGGACAGAAATTATAGTATCCCTTGTAGGAACAATTCGTAAACATTTGATTGGAACTTCTACTTTTGCTTTCTTGTTAAGATGCTTGCACTTTTATGTATATAGTTTGTAAAAAGTAATTCCACTTTCCAGCTGTTGGAAATGGGAATCATATATCACTTGGCAAAAGCCCATTCATATTCGCACGAAGTTCGTTCATTCATGAAGGATCTATCATACAAGGTAAGGATTAAAATTATATTTTTAGTAGATTTTGATAAAATATTTTAAAATGTACGATTAAACAGTTGTGGGTCCCATAAAATATGTGGTTAATATTTAATTGTTTGACTTTGATTTAAATTGAAATCTAATTTAAATTAATACCAATCAGGAGTTAGATATATTATCAACATAGAATTTTTGAAACGCTGAATAAAATTAAATAATATTAAAATTTTTATTGATCCTCATATTTTTTTGAAAAAAATAAATTATTTCTAATAAAGATTGCAGATTAAAATAATCTGGCAGCCAACTCCCAACTTACATTATTATTATTATTACTTGAAAGTTTCTTTTTCCTGTTCTTCGATGGTACGTGGCGATCAACATTTGAAAGACTGAATTCTTTCCAATTTTTCAAAAAGCAAAAAGGAAATGTAACATCTTCCAAATATTAAAGAAATAAAATTAACTCAAAGTGGAGACATTTGACCTTCTCAAGCGGGATGGAAAACAGAGGTCAAGAAAAGACTTTAAAGAGCAAAGAGAAGTCTTGGGTGAATAGTTTCGTTTGAAAATAATTTTTACTGACATTTTCACTTCAAAAATCCTACTTGTACGGTGATTAGAATTAATTAGTGGGTTCCACACTAATTAGAAATGACTGTAAGTTTTACAGCCTTCTAATCACTGTGTGTGTAGCAAGGTTCTTTTCACTTATATAGAAAAGGTATCCGTGGCGATAAAAAATTATATTTTCATGTAGAAGAGAGCTTAACCAACAAGTTTAGTTACATTTTCTAAAAGAGATATTCGAGTTTGGTTATTAGCAATTAGATCAATTGTTGATCTCGACGATAGATTAACTACGACTAGATAACGTGTAACGTGATCTAGCCTAAGTTTGATTCCAACTTTTCACTACATTCATTTTCAACTACAATTTTTTATTAACATTGTTACTTGATGCACGAATTGTTATTAATTGTCACCTTCAAATTTGGTTTGTAAATGGATGATGAATCTCTTTTGAATTTGAATTCCCACATCCTAGAAGATTTGTTATTCTTTAGCATAATAATTGAATTAGAGGTGGCAATGCCGGCTCAGCCCATATTCCCACGAGCTCGTCCTTTTTTTTTTTTTAGAATAACCATATTTTTGACTAGGCCATGAGCCGCTCGTCAAAACACGAGCCGACTCATCTTTTTGACAAGCCCGAGCGGCTCATGGCTCATTTTGACGAGTCGAGCGACCGAGCCTTCTCGGCTCGATTGCCACCCCTAAATTGAATGATAAGCTGGCGAATTAATGAACCCTTCAAATACGAGGTAACCAATTTCCAGTAATTGTGTAAAGTACAAGATTTATTGATCTAAATATAAATTTTAACAGTTTTTCAATTAAAAATCAAAAGAGGGAAGGAAGATGGGTAACTGTCTAAAAGACATAAAATCCATCCATCCTGTTCCTCAATCAAGGAATGGTCACATATTCCATCAACGCCCAAGTCTTCCACTGCCACCATATTACGTAGAGACAACCGCCTTTGAAAGCCAACTATGAATTCTTTCTAAATAATGTTATTTATCATTATGACGATGGAAAATCGATAATGTGGCAGTATATATCGAATCGTGGGGATTGGGGATTGTGTAATGCAATTTTATAAGAGAGAGAAAGAGATGTAATGAATAATGAGTTGTCATATCACCGATAAATAGCATTACTCATTCTTTCTGGCCATTGCGATTAACTAGGGCTCACTTCTTTATGTGGGTGCAATTGGATATTCATCTTGTGCGTTCGCATGACTAAGTTTGAAGTCTAGCTATAATACCGAATATTGAGGAATTGAAGTTCAATCCAAAAGATTTAACATATCGGGAGGACTAGCCGAGGATTTTCTTCATATTTTCCCACCGCAAATTGCTTAGTTTATTGCTCCCATTAGTATTAACATACATATACTTTGTGAAACAATCACCAATTCAGTTTAGGTTATTATGCTAAAACATAGGCAGCAGATGCCATCTTTGAAAGATAAGATACTTGGATTTTAAAATAAGTTCCTTTTTTATTAAGCCATGTTCGAAAAAATTCACTTATTTATAAGCAACATCAATATAACAATTTACCTAAATGCCCTTTATAGACCAAGTTTTTTTAAATACAATTTCCAAGATGACTTGATAAACTTTCAGAAATTTAAAGCTAATATGGTAAATGTGTTGATCAACTCTAAAAATAACACGATAAATATAATGGAAAACACTGAATACTTTTCCTCATTTTGTCTTAAAAATAAGTCCTCTTTTTGTTTTTGTGCTTATAAGATAATTTGACCACTTATAAACAAGATGCAAACACGCTACTAATATAAACGAGTTATTTTTAAAAATCAATACCATAAGCGTAGGGTTCCTTACAAATAAGTTTTGAAATAATTTTTTGTATTCCATTATTCCAAAATTGGAAATAATTACTTATTTTCAGTGAAACGATAACTACTTTTAAAATTATTTTCAAGTAAAGATTTTTTTTTTTTTTTTAAGCCTAACCACCACTCTCTTGGAATTAAGAACATTTATATCATATAGCAATTAGCATATAAAGCGAAAAACCCAACCAGCCATGGCCAAAAATTTGCTGCTATTAGTATTTGATCAGCAACAGACAGATTTTTGAGTAACCAAATTCCAACAAGCCTCATCAAACAATCCCAAAACTAATTATGTAAACCGTACTAAGAAACAATATTTTTCTATTCTTGTGGAGCAGATACAGCTTCTATTAGGCATGATCTCATGATCTTCCCCAGTTTCGAACAAGCATCGAGGCATAGCTGCATTGCCTGCATACAAGATAATATTAGTTCTTCGGAAGTAATCTTGATTTTGACATGATTTATGAGGCCTGGAAAACACATGCATAAATGCAAATTTCATCATTAGGCCCCACAGAAAATTTGGTTCCTGAAGCCGAAGCAAATTTTAAAGCAACTTGAACATGCATAATAACAATCAAACAAGCAACAAGTTTGTATACCTCGTGAACCTTTGGGGTCGACCATTCTCCCGTCACAGTCATCTGAGTAACTTCATTACGAGATGACATGCAAGTAATCATTAGGCCCCCATCTTGATAGCTTTCTTCTTCTGAAACTGGATCAATGACAAGGTTCTTCCCCAGACATGACTGGTAATGCATAGAGACATTGTAGACAGCATAGAAATCAAAGGATATTTTACGAACTGAATTTATTTAGTCGTATGAAATAACCATGTTTCTTATTAGAAGTGGACACATGGGGGGTATTTATCACCTAGAAAATACTGAAACAAATAGAGACTTCTAGGTCATTGAAGACAAACTTAAAAGAAACAACAATTGATGCCCGCAGCAGTTAATTATGATTATAAACTACTAATAATTCAAGAAAAAATGATGGACATCCCAATGGATTTATTATATGGAAGACTTTCATATTTACATACTTAATTTAAGTTTTATTTTAGGAAAATAATGCTTGTTGTATATCACCATTTACAAATTCTTTTACAAATCGATGGGATGGCGATAAATTGAATTTTAACTGTCAAAATTTCGTCCCACTTAAACGGTTGTGCTTGTGTAATGCAGGTTAATGACAACAAGAAATTGGGAAATTCTTTTCTTTTTTATTTGGTTGGTGAGATTTTGATTCAATCAAATCTTGTCAAGTCATTTGTTGGTAAACAAATCTGTGAATTAATATGTACATGTAGAACAATTGCTTATTTTATAGGTTTTCGAGTGTTTTATAATATTTTCGTAGTTTTTTTTTCTTACTGAAATTAAGTTACTTAAAACCCTATATAAGAAGAGTTATTCATTGTAATAGTTAAAAATTCTATGGGTGGCCTAGTTACCGAGATTAATGCAGTCAATTATGTCTCTCCTAGAAGTTGGTCAGCTACCTCTCATTTTGTTCTAGGATTCTTTATCTTCTCCATAAAGGACCAGAGACATTGATAAATAGATATTTACTGCTCATAATTTCTCTCGATTTTCTTCCCTTCTCTCTTTCTCTTGCTTTCTTCTCAAGTCTAATTCTTGTTCGTTGCATATGTCATAAAAAATATTCCAATACAAATGATACGGATAATAACATCAATCCTACGCTAAAAAATCTACAGTTCATGGCCCAACATGATGAAAACAATAAGAGTACTTGTTTATCAAATGCTTCCACAGAATCTAACAGTGAGATTATTCTCTCAGTTTCGGATAATTTAAGAATGGAAAAAAGGGGTCATACTCTCACCAATTATTGATAAAATTTGGTAGTGTGAAATTCCAAGAAAAAGAAATATATACTTTTCATGCATACCATAGAAACAGAGGCAACCATGTCATACAACATAATCCCTGCATCTGCTAGAGCAAGACTGGCGCATGATATAACCACTGGGAGATCACCTGCAATCGTGGAATATTAGTTTCATAAGTAAACAACGCAGTAGGCTAGCCCCAAGAACAATTTACCAATTAGAATGACACATCAGAAAATAAAAACTCAATAAAACAAGTATTATACTGAACCAATAATCTAGTATCATACTCTTACTATGTTGTCTACCTAGTCTCCTTCACCCCCTACTGGAGAAATTCAAAAACAAAATAAAAAGTTAACACTACAGAATTCCACCAATTATATCAATTGTGAGTAGAGAAAAAATGCATGTTAAATAGTTCATAATATTCATCCAAAATATGAAACTTACTTCCACCAGACTCCAACACCAAAGCGAAGACATCCACGGTTGTCTTGGGGAAAGATTCCAGAATAATGGCACCTTCCAAAGCTTTGTGAAGCATTGAGGAAAGATCCTTACTCTCTGAAGCCTGACAAACAAGAAGCATCAAATTGATGCAGAAGATTACTATGGAAGGAGAGATAATAACAGAGTTTAAGAGAATAGGGATCAAAGCTCTCATGTACCTGCCCACGAATAGGAGTAGCAAAACTTGTATAACTGACATTACAATTCAGTCTTCCTATGTCGCTGTACATCATTGCTTTCTTACTTTCTCGTGGTCCAAATCTTAACAAAATCAATGGAAAAATTTAGAAATACTCCTGTGGCAAATGAATTATACAAGGAACAATGAGATAAACATCTAGAATACCTGTAATATTGTGACATGATGCACTGTACCATATTAAATCATATGTAAAGCTTAGAGATGACATTATGGATCCTACTTGCTCTTTTCGTTATGCATTCTCATCTTTTTAGTTACACAGATCTTTTTAGTTACACAGACGTACATCTCAAAACTGATTTGAGCCAAAATCAGATACAAAATGTGGAAGAGTGATAAATACCATAAATATCATTAATTTTCATCAAAAAAAATATGTCATGGAAGCATGCAGAACTCAAAAAAATGCAATAAAATAGTCAATCATATTTAGAATATACTCACACGGATACAATGACCTTGGTATTTCCAAACTCTGCATAAGCAGATCCTGAAGCAGAATTCACTGCACCAGTTCTTAGAACTGCAAGCCTCAAACAAAAATGTGCTTTGATTAGTCCAAATTCCAGGATATCATGTAAAATAAACTCTAATAGAAACAAATACACATTTACTAGAGCCACATGCTGTCACAGAAGACAAGAAAATGCTTAAACATGGAATGAACAATTGAAAAAAAAAAAAAACAATATTGGGTACCATTACAATAGACTAATTACTGGTCTGTGAATAGTAATCTATCCGATAATATAAACTTCATGGAAACATGTTTAACTAAGATACAACATGAAAAACATCATAATTTTGAGTACCCATAGAGTGAAGTCAAACGCATATAACACGTACTTGAGGAAATGAATTGAAATTTAGAGGCCATTAAATGGCAATCCAAAAACTAAAAATATCTCCATTTTATTTTCCCAATCTCACTAAATCTAGTTGTTTTCAAACAAAAAATAAAAACAATGGCGAAACTATATTCTAAATATAGACTATTCCAACGTCCAAGAGCCCATATTATATATATTTGCCCCATCATGTAGAATAAAAATTTTTAGGTACAGAAGATATCTATTTTTCAGGACAAGAAGTCTAACAGATCAAAAAAGGTGTAATCCCAGAAGCCAGCTATTTGCAAAGCAAGGAGGTTTTTCTGAATGCAGAGAGGATTTCCCTCAAACACAGATGGGGTATGTTAGGAAACATCATGAAGACATGCGAAAAATATTGTTGCATCTTTGATTTAAGCAGCAAGTAAAAATATCAGCACAACAATTACAGATAAGGCATCAAAAGCTCTTTCTAATGTTCAAACATATCCGGAAATTAAAGCAAATCTATAGAAATAAGTGCACTTAAAAAATTATATAGATTACAAGATGATAGTCACGAGAGAAAAAAATGAACAAGTCCAAAAGCTAAATACCAAAGTCTGAATTTAGCCTCACGCTCCAAGTTCTGCATCTGAATTTCAATTTAAAATAACACATGGATCTGGATTTTCAAACATTCCGATAGATACAGGCATCTGTCACTTTATGTGAGACATTAAACATGCATGTATTTAAGGTCACAAAAAGACCAGAAAAGTAGAATTTTCAAACATCCCAAATGTCCAAACTCATGAGTCCACAAAAATTGAAGAAAATATGCAACAATTTGACTATTGAAAGACACACGGACATCAAGCAATTAGAAGTTGCAAAAGAAAATGTTCATCTCAGTTGCAAGTCGTCATTGTTTGCACCATATTTCAGGCAGCTCAGAATGTCAAGCACCTTAAAAGATGACTATATAAGAAGTTTAGGTCATAGAAGAATGACATGTATGTTCACATACATGCCTAGGAAAACAGAAGGAATAAATATAATACAAGAGGACAGCAAGAATTTCAGTCCAGAATTCCCTGACAGTCGTGCAATTAAAGGGAAAATAAAATATGACAACAATATCTTAAATCTAAACTTGTTGAATGATATTTTTGGTAAATTGTAACTTAAATAATAGCCTATTAGCTCCTTGTAAATTTGTGTACTTTCTAAATTTCACTCTTTGCACTAGCTGTACAGGAGAGTCCTAGCTTCTCAGAGTCTTTCTTAGTAGCAGTCTCCAACTCTCACAATAATTTAAGACAAGTATGCCCCATAGTATAGAAAAACAATCCACAATAAAGTAATTACTAGACTTCCATCTAAATATTATGCCCATATGTGAGCATGCTTATTGTTCAAAATATTAATTCACCCAGAACCTACATGTACTAGGAATAAAAAATCTTAATACTAATAAAAAAAAAATAAAGAGAGAGAGAGAGAGAAACAAAAAGTTTTGAACAAGCTCCGAAAGAAAAGAATTTTACGTGATGGAAAACAATTTCTATGATGCTCGGACTCGGGTACACATGCGTATCTAAGTGTCTCTAAAATGTAGGATACGGGAACATGGCTAAAGAGAGTCCAAGATTCGGACACGGGTACGTCTTTCAAACTTTGATTTTTTTACTAATCCAAGATATCATTTTGAATAGATCAAAATCAATTACTCACAGAGAATGAAACTGTAAGTTAGGATAGAAAAGAAACTTGTCTTCATTGAAAAAATGATACACATATATATACAAAAGAAATGAAACTATCTAAGGAAACTATACAAATTAGGAAACTATAATTAAGCTAATTTACCGGTTATATAACAATATTTAAAGCTGCATGAAAAGAGAAAAAAATATAAATGCACGAATAGCACATGAAGTCAAAAACATAATACTTTCTTAGCTTATACCTAAGACTCTTGTTAGAGAGCAAAACCTTCCCCCGAGATCTTTTTACAATATTTAATAAGATGAAAGTTCAAGATAGGCAAACAGCATACAGCTTGAAGAAACAAATTTAGAGAAATTTAATGACCCAAAATATGCCAATTGCAACAGTAACGGGAAGAGAATAACATATCTAGAGTACCCTGGGGTCGTTGAGCAGCTTGTTCTGGAACAGTTGTAATTAATCACGTTTTAACTTTATATAATCTCTGGCACTTCTATCACCAGTGTTGAGGAATTCTCTTCAAGATTACCAGATGGAC
>CAIGRF010330791.1:0-15763 GCA_903798235.1 Fraxinus ornus | reverse complement strand
GAGGTTATTATTACAAGGAATCATTGATGAATTGTGGGTGGGGTGGAAATGTTGATATTGTGGAGGCTAAAGGGGAAAGCCATGTTTTTAGTGTGTTTTTCCCTAATAGTGAGAACGGGAAGGCTATGTTCAAAAGAATCGCTCTTTTCGTGAATAATTAGTCCTTTCAATGCATATTTGATAAGATGGATTAGATATCATGCCTGCTTCAAAGTCAGAATCCATTGTGGTTGAGATCTGAGGTACTTTATCTTCCACGATAAAGTAGAGGATGATGTTTAAGTAAATTGTGCTATCTTCGTCAAATGACATCACTTGTTTTTGTAACATTTATGGGCAGATATATTTTCAGTTGATGCTGACCGATGGCTTTAATTTAGACGAGGAAGGTGCTTGTAGGGGAGAGATTGAGATTGAAACTATCCCTGTTCACTCTCTTGAAATGAGGTCAAAAAACTTGTTTCCAGTGTTTGATTATCTTCAAGCTTCCAAATTCCCACAAGGGAGGTACATTGAGATTGTTCTTTAAATTCTTTTCATCTCAGAACAGTCTTATTTTTCTTGTTGCATTCGGTTGCACGGCACGAATAAGTATCATGTACTAAGGGATTGCATTGTGTGTTTCGGCTACGGACGAGTCATTTACTCGGGTGGGGGTGGGGCTATAGAAAGCAGGATCTTTGTCTGGTTCCATTCTTGTTTATTTTCCAGTAGTCTATCTTAACTCCCCAGTTTCTTTTGGTTTTGTGTGGTTTCATTGATGTTGTGATCTTAATTTTTGTTTGATTTCTCATAAATTTTCCAATTGTCCCTTAAATAATAATGTTCATCGTCATTCAGGATTCCTGTTATAAATACTTGCAACAATGGCCAAACACTATTTCAGGGGTCTGCGAATGGAGAACTTACCTGCAGGAGCAGTTCTAGCTCTCTTGACTCTACGAACAACGTTGGCATTATAGTGTCTGAATCAAACAATGATGCTGAAGAAACACATTGGGATGGTCTTCAGGTCCCAACTGAAACAAATAGGGTCTTTGCATATACTAATGATACCCCCATAGTGAATACCGGACTTGGGACTGTAATTACTAAACAGAACACGATGGGGAAGTCAGATCTCTGTAAATAATAGAGATGGCTTAAAGATTATGGAGAACCAATCTTAAAGAAGGTGACGAGTTTGATTAAAGGTATTCCTTGCAGGTCCAGCTTTGATTCCCCCCGCCCCCTCCTATTAGCTAAATTGTTTCCCATGTTATTTGCTTAGAACTTTACGTAGACTGTTATCGACCTCGCTTTTCCCAGTCGAGTAATTTATCATATGTTATGATTTGCCCAGGTTTTAAGGTATTCTTTTTTTCTCTGGGAAGCTTTCTTAAAAGTTACATTACTCGAGTATATTATAGAGTGATAAATAGGAGCTTTGGATGTGATGTGGAAGCTTGAAGACCTTGATGTTAGTTTTTATCCTCTGTGACTTTGCAAACACAAGACTACATATGGTAAAATTAGTTGTAATATGTAAATAAAGGCAAATTGCTGCTGTATTTTATTGATTGCTATCTATTTATTATTTTTAATTTCACGTCTCTCTAGTTCCATTATTGTTAAAACTATATTTTATGGACTGAGCTGTTCAATCGTACCGTTTAGAGAGAGTGTCAATTTCATCCCATCCCACAAAATGTAACCTTATTTCTTTTTTAAGTTATTTCTAAGAACAAGATTTTAGCTTGTGATCTCTTTTAGTATAACCGAGGTTCGTCCTGAACTCTCAATTTACTCAAAAGAATGGAGATAGATTTGGTAGTAAGTTGGAATATACAACCCGTCCTCGAGGGTGGGCTTCAAGGTGCTGTGAGAGTGAGAGTGAAATCTTTATGAAATATTCTAGCACACTTGGAAAGGCAGATCGACAATATAAAGAATTTGTTTAGTCAGGTCATTTTTGAAAGGGGACATGGTCCGGCTTCAAAGAGAATCGAACCAAATCAAGAATCAATGAGAATCTTATGCATAGAACCATTTGTTTCAAATGTAATTATGGAACATTCGGTTCCATGACTAAATTTCCATGATGGCAAGGAGAGAATTTACATTAACTATCTACTAAAGTTCTATGAATAACTCCCCTCAGGGCCACTGAGGTGAGTACCTGACTGTAAACTTCAGGGTCCGGTGGAATTAATCGAGGTGTGCGCAAGTTGGTCCAGACATCCACGGTTATCTCACACACACACACAAAAGTTCTATGAATAACTGAACCAAATAAATTAAAAGTTAAATACATTTTGGGTTTTAAGTTTGAGTTAATCTATTTGTACATAATTGATTATCCACTCTCACATAATGGGCAGGGTCCGCGTATATTTAAAAATTCCGACAATATTGTCCACATCCCCATAGTGAATAGTAATTAAAAGATTCGGTAAAAAAATTCGGTACATGTAACATGATACTTAAGTTTTTGGTACTAGTTATGAATAACTCCCCTCAGGGCCAATGAGGTGAGTACCCGACTGTAAACTTCAGGGTCCGATGAAATTAGTCGAGGTGTGCGCAAGTTGGTCCAGACATCCACAGTTATCTCACACACACACACACAAAAGTTCTATGAATAACTGAACCAAATAAATTAAAAGTTCAATACATTTTGGGTTTTAAGTTTGGGTTAATCTATTTGTACATAATTGATTATCCACTCTCACATAATGGGCAAGGTCCGCGTATATTTAAAAATTCCGACAATGTTGTCCACATCCCCATAGTGAATAGTAATTAAAAGATTCGATAAAAAAATTCGGTACATGTAGCGTGATACTTAAGTTTTTGGTACTAGAATAAAGAATCGGATCAAATTAATTTCTTGGTTCTAGTACCCGAAATCGATTAAAAAACTCAAAACAGGACCAGATCGAATCGACCGTTTCATTCCAATTACGACAATTTGATACTTTTGTTCACCCCCTTGTGTTTTTATGGTCTAACAGGCCCACACATCAACCTACACAGCCACAAAGACCCAAAAATAGGACAAAAAAGATATTGTCATTTTCCATTTAGAAACTCTGTTTGTGTCGAAGACCAAACCTAAAAAGTTTTTTTCAAAATACTTCATGTGGAGGCAAAGCGAAACCCCACCAAACAAAACAGTATAACTCTCACTTCTCTCTCTAAAACATTTGCGTTTCTCTCTCTTACGTTTCTTCTTCAACACCAAGTCAGTCTCAAGTCCTTTTCTTTCAAACAAACCCTCTTCTTCTCTGCCAGATTTACATTTCCTAGTTTAAAAAAGAAACACGTTTATACACCTTAAAATTGTAACCTAAATTTGAAGCAAGTTTAGGTAACTGACAGCAACCCTACACATGCACCCTCAAAACCTTCCTTTTACAGCATTTCTCTTACATCTTCTTTGCATTTCGAACACATATTCTTGGCTGCATTGCTAAATAAATATAGAGTTCGTAGTTTTCCTGTGTGTATACGTAAATCCTGGGTATTTTTCTGAAAAAATGCAGCTGCATATATCTCCAAGTTTGAGACATGTCACTGTTTTACCAGCAAAAGGTGTGAGAGAATTTATCAAAGTGAAGATTGGATCGAGAAGATTGTCATATCGAATGGTTTTTTATTCGCTTTTGTTCTTCACTTTTCTTCTTCGTTTTGTGTTTGTGTTAACTGCTGTGGATACCATTGATGGAGAAACCAAATGTTCAACCCTAGGTATCTCTCTCTCTCTCGATACACATGTACACACATATAGATACATACATATATACATACAAGCAGATTAATGATCCAAAATGGGTTTTTGAAAATTGTGGTTTATTCGCTGCTTGAAATGAAAATAAGTTTATTCTCTGTATTTTTTAAAATAATGTAGGTGATAATGTTGACAATGGTTGATGGGGTTTTTTTTTTTTTTTTAAGACGACAATATTTTATTTTATTTTTTATTTATAATATCACGGATAGATAAATTATTAGTTGTAATTTTATTCTATTCTTGATGGAAATATTTTATTAGTATTTAATTTTATGTTTTCATTAATTTATTTATTTACAAAATTTTCATGGTTGAGTTAAATTTATTAAACGATTTATGTTGTTAATATTACTAATTAATAAGCGCTTCTCAGGCTTTAATTATTTTCTTAATTATTGTTTAATTATCGACAAACTTTTTCTAAAATTTATGTTAAATTTTTATATTTTTGTTACTTTATTGAACGATAGAAATTATATCAATAATTAAATTTACTAAGACATTTTTTAAAAAATTATTGCTAACATAAATAAAATTTTCTTATTAATCTTTAGTAATTATATTTGAAGATTCCGCAAATAAAACTATTTGAAATGAAGTTTTTTAAAATTAAGAAATGCTATAAGTACAGGGAAATTTTCGCCGATTTTGCATGGGCTGCTGCCAAAGACAGTTGTCTTTCTGTGCCAAATATGTGGAAATTTCCTGTACCTATAGATTTATTCTTTAAGATTTGAGAGTTGTAAAAATGTAGTGAATGTCTTGTCACATATCAACATGTTCCATTTTTTCCTACTTCTACTGCTGGAATCCATGTACCTTTAAATTTTGAACTTCCAAGTTATCCATTAAGTTCAATTTTCTCAGATAAATCATTTCAGAGTAATTATAACTTCACTTAATGTCAAGTAGATAATGTACTTCAATTTTGCTCAATTTAGTAATTGCACTTTAATTTGATTTTAATTGGGTACTCCATCCAATTCCGTCACTCGAACTAATGGGGAATCAATGACGTGACAGTCAAAAAATTATAATCGCCATTTATTTCTCTGAAGTAGTACTAATTCCATATTAGCAATTAACAATTACGGGTGATAGTCATCGCTTATTGACTGTCAAGGAAGTAATTTATGTTGGTGGAATTGAATAAAGTTACCTTAATTGAAATCAAACTAAAATGTGTACTTACCTGATTGAATTATCTCATCGACATCAAGTATAGTTAAATGAAATTTACCTTATTTTCTCTACAACTTTAGTAGTGATAAAATCTTTGATTTCTCATCAAATGTAGGCTGCTTGGGGAAAAAGTTAGGACCAAAAATTTTGGGAAGAAGACTTGAAGCAACCGTAATGTCCTGAACCCTGTTTTTGTCTTCACGTAATTTCATACACCGGTAGTTACTAAAATTTTAGCGAAATTTCGCGTTGGTTAAGTTCGATTACCAGCTTACAGCAAAATGAAATTTAGCGATATACGTGAAATTTCGCTAAAGATTTAGTGGGCATCAATGTTTTTAACTTCTTGTTCGATCTTTGAGACGCCATTCGGTAGTGTGGAATTATTGAGATAACTGAACTCTCTCTCTTTCTGTTAGGTTCCTGAAGTTATATATCAAGTTCTTGAAGAACCTGTTAATCAAAGTGAAATAGAACCAGGACCAGAAATTCCTCAGACACTGCAAGATTTTGTTGCTGAGTTGAAAGATGGACAGTTAGATGCAAAGACCTTTGCTGTCAAGCTCAAAGCTATGGTAATCATCAAAAACGACATCTGATAAACAAGAACACGCATACAGATTGCGAATTATTTCTCTCTAAGCTGTCAAATGGCTGATCTCTCTCATTCTCACAGGTGACATTGTTCGAACAAAGGACCAGGACCGCGAAAATCCAGGAATACTTGTATCGCCATGTGGCATCCAGTAGCATACCGAAACAGCTGCATTGTCTCGCTCTAAGATTAGCAAATGAGCATTCTACTAATTCCAATGCTCGTCTCCAGCTACCATCAGCAGAATTCGTTCCTGCCTTGGTTGATAATTCGTTCTTCCATTTTGTGCTCGCTTCTGACAATGTCCTTGCCGCCTCTGTTGTTGCATCATCACTGGTGAAAAATTCATTGCATCCTGAGAGGGCAGTCCTACACATAATTACAGATAGAAAGACCTACCATCCGATGCAGGCGTGGTTTTCACTGCATCCTTTGACACCCGCGATCATTGAGGTTAAAGCATTGCACCATTTTGATTGGTTAACTAAGGGGAAGATCCCCGTGTTGGAAGCAATGGAGAAAGACCAAAAAATTCGCTCGCAGTTCAGAGGAGGATCATCAGCCATTGTGGCAAATAACACCGAACAACCTAAAGTTATTGCTGCAAAATTGCAGGCACTTAGTCCCAAGTACAATTCAGTGATGAATCACATTCGGATACATTTGCCAGAGGTAAGTCTCAAAGTTGCTTGGCTTTCCCTAAAATTCCTTTTAAGAGCTTTAGTCTAATACACAAAATGCATTTTGTTTGCAGTTGTATCCTAGTCTTAAGAAGGTTGTCTTCCTAGACGATGACATCGTGGTGCAAACTGACCTTTCACCTCTGTGGGATATCGACATGAATGGAAAGGTCAATGGAGCAGTCGAAACATGTATAGGCGAGGACAAATATGTAATGTCGAAGAAGTTCAAAAGTTATTTGAACTTTTCTCATCCTCTGATAGCAAAGAATTTCAATCCTAATGAATGTGCATGGGCCTATGGCATGAACATCTTCGATCTAGACGCATGGAGGAAAACAAATATTAGCCAGACATACCATCACTGGATTGAAGAGGCAAGGATTCATAAAATTTTAAGACATTTGTATAACACTGGAATTGTAAAATTTCTTAAACATATCAAATATTTGCTGACAATGTCTTAATTCACCCATTGCAGAACATAAAATCCGACTTAAGTTTGTGGCAGCTAGGAACTTTACCTCCTGGTCTAATAGCTTTTCATGGACATACCTACGCGATCGATCCCTTTTGGCACATGCTAGGCCTAGGATACCAGGAAAACACGACGATTGCAGATGCTGAAAGTGCCGGCGTCATCCACTTTAATGGTCGAGCAAAACCGTGGCTAGATATAGCATTTCCACAACTGCGGCCTCTATGGACCAAGTATGTCAACTTTTCGGACAGATTCATCAAGGGATGTCATATAAGAGCATCTTAGAGCCAATTCATTCAGGCTCTTCACCTGTAAATGAAAAATGGAAGGTTCTGCACAATGGATGAATCTGCACTTTTCCGTGCAGATTGTAATAGCCACAGGCTTCAAATTTTGAAACTCTTACTAAATTTCGAAGTTCTTGATATATTATATTTTTTTTTTTCTATTTTTTAAATATTTTAATAAGGAGTACTTAATTTCTTCGAGCCTTGAGGCACATCAAGATTTACGATTTACCGTAAATTATTGGGATGCGCTCATATAACATTTCGAATGCATTTGATTGCGAGCATGGAATTTGCATGAAAAGAAAATAAATTTTAGGCAATTCAATTACCTATTAAATTATTTGTATGGAAATTTTTAATTAAATGTGTTTGCTTAATTTAGTTTTCAACTTAGAAAATATTATACTTGCCCATTTTTTATTGGTGAGTAAATGAGAGAGGAAGAGAGGGTGAATTATCCGAAAAATAAAAACTACCTCTCCCCGAATGTAAGAAAATATTTTTCGTGAAAAAAGTTGTTGTACAAAAATAGAAAATGAGGTGGAAAAAAACATATTTTCCATGAAAAATATAGGTAATCAAACGCACGTTTGTTTCTCGTAATGGAATACCAACTATTATGAAACAACAGAGGCAAGGTCAAGAATAGATGTTGAAACCAATAAAAGAAGTCTTCTATTCTGTTAAGATTCTTATTTCATTCAGACATTTTTACAAACAGATTCTCAAAAGTGTGATAATAGAGTAGAGTTTTAAGAAAATAATCAGGTAAAAAATTTCTCATTTTCACAAAATCATTTACTTTTCTTCCCTGTCACATTGGACACTAATTCCTTCAGGAACTTAGCAGACTTTGTAATGGGAGAATTGATTGCCATTAAATTGTACAGAACGTTCTCGACTTCAACGATTGATGGCCGAGAAGTCGAAACAACCTTCAATTCTCCTTCTTCATCAACCAACACATTCCATTTCTCACCACTCAAGATCCCATCTTTCACACATTTGAAAATCACACCTTTTCTCTTGCTCAAAATCCCTTTAACCTCCAAACCCATAAATGAATAAACAACCTCGAAAGTACCCAGAAAACCACTCAGTTCACCAAAATCACTCTCCTCTTCAAAACCCCATTTAGGATTGAAAATTATTGCTGGCTTTGGATAAATTCTGTCAGTAACCATCTTCATGATTGATAATTGTGAAGACTCTGAGGACAAAAACACAACCACATCAGCAGAATTCAAACATCTGGGATCCTCCTCGAGAACTGATGATATAAGAATGTTTTCAGTGACAAGGTTTGAAGATTGAGACTCAAATGCAACAGCAGCAGCTTGAGTTAGGCTTTGGGTTGGCCATATAATAAGAATCTTGATCTTTGAGCCTTTTCTTCTAATGGGCATTTCACCAAACACTTCAAGAGCAAGTTGAGTGAGCGAAGCCGTAGAGTCATCAATGATCGGAATTTCAACCCGTAATCTGGGCTGCTTCACTTTCTTGATCTTTCCGGCGAGTCTTGGGTTGTTGAGAGGCTTCTCCAAGGTGGATGAAAGCGAAGTTTTTACTTGTAGAATAGCTTCTTCTTTTGTTGTTGGAGGATTTGTGGAAGATAGAGAACATTTCAGGGATAAAGGTGAGAATGAAATTCTAGATTTAGGCAGGGTTTTAGGTTTTAGAAAGTGAAATTTAGAGTCAGAAATTGATGGTTTGGTGATGAATTCGTGGGAATTTGGAAGCCATTTTGATCAGTCAAAAATAAAAAAGGAAGGCATTTTCTGTGAAGAAATTTACAGACCATTCCAGATAAGGAAATAGCACATGGAACAATCTGAGCCTCAAATAACCTGCAATGATAGGATATAGAAATTTTTTTGGCAGCATTCAGTAAAATTTGCAAACAGTAGCATAGGCTACATCACACTCAATCCAGATAACATTAAAGAGTGCCATTTGTAACCAAACCATTTCAATTTGTGTCAAAAGAGACCAGCAGTACTGTTAAGTCTCTTTTTACAGTATGCATTTCACCACAGTAAGCCATATGAAAGATCCTTAGAATTAACTTACTAACATTTACATAACAAGCATCAACTAAATTATAGTTCGGGAACCACAAGTACTTTCAATCATCAGCTAGATCCAAGTTCGACAGTTAGAGCAAGAACTAAAACAGTCAAGAGCATTGACAAAATAGCTTTTAACGGTAGGACCAAAATGCAAACTACGAAATCATAGGATTTGGCTGACAACTTAGGCAACCGGTGGGCGAAGCACATGGTCTTGTGAAGTATCAACAGCTGTTGGTGGCATGAATTGCCACATGGCAACTCCAGGATAACTGATGACAGGCACCAACTTGTTGCCAGCAGCTTGGCCTGGGGCAGCAAAAGCAGAAGGTATGGCATGAGGAGTGGGCAGAAAGCCAGGTTGGACATTCATGGTATTTATTTGTTGCTCCAGCTTCTCCTTCTCAGCCTTTAACCTGTGTTTCTCCTCACGAAGATCGTTCTTCTCAGCCTACAAAAATTAGTGGAACTTGCATAAGAGTTGCAAACATAGTGATTGTCTTTTGGTTCCCCATCCTTTTTAAGGAAAGATTGGATTCACACGCACGGATAGTGATGGAGACTATAAATAAAGAAATGTGGGTGTGGGGAAAGCTTTCTTACCTTCAGTTCTTTAATCTTCTCTTGTAGATTCGAAGTAGAGTCTTTTAGCTTCTGGGCTTCACCTCGTAGCTGAGTTACCATCCGAACTGCATCAACCAAGATGGCAGCCTTGTCTGTTTTAGGAGGTCGTCCAGGCTCGAGAAGAGCACCCAACTCCATAAACCTAAAGAGCATCCCCAAGCAGTTATTAGAAGAGAATAAACGGGGAAAGGACAGAGGAGACATCAGAGAACATTATCATACTTGTCATTTAGCCTATCCCTCCTCCGTTTTTCTCTGCAAGCTTTGGAACTTGATGGAGCGCATGATTCCACTCTAGGTCTATGTAAGTGCAAAAAATGTGGGAAAACAAAAAATGTAAGTTTAGCAGCAAAGTAGTAACAGCATATCTATTGTCTAACATATATAATTTCCTCTCCAATATAGTCAGAATTTACAAAACCAATATTGAGTTCATGAAGCGCAAACTCTTGTAACATCTTTCTTATATAAACGAGCAATGCTACAACATCACAAGCATGTATAAACGCCGGGGGTGGCTGAAGTTTCAAGCAAATGTGATGTGACGTAAGGAGAGTAACAAACTCCTCACCTCAATCCTAAAGTTAAATAACTATTAATTATAGTATCAAGTATATGCATCTGATAAATGTTTCCAAACTGAGCATCTCTACGAAAAAAAACAGTTGAATATATGTCAACCAAGAAGATGCTCTTTACCGTTTTTTCGAGGCAGTTTCCTTCCGTGGGTCTGATTCCCCAAATGAGCCATCAATTCCCACACTATCAATAGATTGGATTGGCATAAAGGAAAGGGTGAGTATAGTGAAAACTGATATTTACTAGAGTGAAATGGAAGGAAAAAAAATACTGAATTGGATCTGTTTGAGCCACATTAAAATTTTCATTTTCATTCTTCTACTCATTTTCTATCACACTTTTTTCAATAAAATAATATTTTACGCAAATTCAATACTTCTCCTTATTTTAAAACACATATTCGTAAATCACATACTACAAGAGTTAAAAATAGTTATTCACTTCTTATTTTGAAAGATAATAATATGACTGAAACACACCCTAACAAAAGAAACCTTAGAACTTTAAAAAGAAATTGAAAGATTTGAACGACGTTCATCCTTTATATACAACTAACTAAGCCTTATTAGCAACAAATTTGACGTAAGCATGTTATCCTCTCGTATATCAATAGAAATTCTCGTGTTACTTATCAAAGTGAAGAATAACAAAAACAACAAGCACCTTCGTAGGTGCTTGAAAGATTGTGTTGTGATAAATAGAAGGCCCAACATCTAATCTGATCACAAACACACACTGAAGAAATCTAATCAAGATCTACTACAGCAATTGGAGCATTATCAACTTCTAATAGTAAACTGAAATACAAATCTTGATAAATCAAATGCTAATACCTATGGATACAAGAAATAATTAAAAGGAAAATGACAATTATTGAAGTTAAGAGTATAAACCCAAGTACAAAATATGAAATTCAAGAACAAATCTCACAAATCACAAAAACCAAAAAAACACAAAAGACTCTCCATATAATGGCTCCAATTTGCAACATTAAACAACTAAATAAAAAACTTTAACTAATTGGGTAAGCAACAGATCAAAAAGAAAAAAAAATCCCATCAAAATGGAGGAAGAAGGAAGTCCACAACCTTATAAAGAGCCACAACATATGCGAATACAATAAGAAATACATTCCAAATACTACCTGATATTAGATGAACCGTTCGAAGTTTGAATAGACCAAGAAAACCCAGCTGGTGGAGCAGATAAATTCCCAACGGGTATCGGGATATCCTCAACCTCGTAGTCATACAACCAATTCGTGTTTTCCGGTGAAACCATTTCCAATTTGCAGCCGGAAAGAAAAACTTTTTTTTTTTCCGGCCCACAAGCAATCAAACCTACAGTTAATGGAAAATTGGGGTTCACGGGAGTTGAAAAATGAACAAGGGAATCTGTAAAAGAATTTCAATTTTAGGTTAATTTAATTTGATACCAATTGGGTGACATCAAATATGCGTAAAAATTATGTTCTCCACAAGAAGACGCGACTATACTTCACCCTATGAAGGCCACCTGGGCTGGATGGATGCTTTTCATTTTTTTATTTAATTTTTTTTTTTTCCAGAACCAAAATAGTAAATTTATTATCAAATATATATATATTTTTTCTCTTTTTGTCAAACATGTCCAACCCATCGAAAGTTGCGGGTCATAATCATATTGCACCTTTGCTAGGGTGAGTCGAGTATTCTATTTTGCACCTATAATAACACATCTTTTACATGCGTAATTTGAACGGACGAAAATTTACGTATTTCATATTTTACGCAAATGCATAAATATAGCAATATTATTTCAACATCAAAATGATAATGAAAGGATAAAATTTCAATCCTTAATAACGCCGCACCTTTTACCGAGGCAAGTTGAGCATTCTATTTTGCACCTATAGTAACGCATCTTTTATGATTTTACCAATAACATTTCAATTTAGATATTTATATATGTTGAATATGCGAGAATTTACACGTCACATTTTACGCAAGTTCGTAAATATAGCAACCTTGTTTCAACATCAAAATGATTAATGAAAGAATAAAATTTCAATGTAAGTCGTAATCAAATCGTACATTTGCTATGGTAAGTCGAGTATTATATTTTGCACCTATAGAACACATCTTTTACGGTTTTACCAATCATTTTTCAATTTCAAATATTGATATAATTTGAATAGATAGAAATCTACGCATACTTCACATTTTAGCAAGTTCATAAATATAGCAAAACTCATTTCAACATCAAAACGATAATGAAATCTCAATCTGTCAAAAGGTACGTGTCGTACTTCTACTAAAGCAAGTCGAGTTTTCTAATTTGCACTTATAGTAACACATTTTTACGATTTTACCAATTATTTTTCAAAATTTTATATTTATATATTTTGAACGGACGAGAATTTATACATATTTCACGTTTTATGCCAATTTATAAATATAGCAACCTTATTTCAACATCAAAAGATATGGGTCGAAATCGTATCACACGATTACTAAGGTAAGTCGAGTATTCTACTTTGCACCTATAGTAGCATATCTTTTGCAGATTTACCAATCATATTTTAACTTTAGAACATGCTGGAATTTACACATATTTCATATTTTATGCAAAGTTCACAAAAACCTTATTTCAGCGTCAAAATGATAATGAAAGAACAACTTTTCAATCCATCAGAAGGTATGGGTACTAATCGTATCTCACATTTCCTAAGGCAAGTCGAGTATCTTATTTTGCATCTATAGTAACATATTTGTAACGACTCTACCAATCATAATTTAACTTTGAATATTTAATTATGAGGAAATTACACACAAACCTGCTTTTTAACTTTTCATTTTAATAATAAGGTACAAAGATTTTTCTTTCAAAAATCATATGCCCCGCCCCGCCCCGCCACACTTCCACCCACTAGCCCACATCCACACCCATGCCCACGCAAAATCAAAATCTATGTCCTCTACCATCTCTCTATCCGTGCTCTCTCAATTCACCTGATCGCCTCTCACTAACTCGGCCACTGTTATAAAAAATCAACCACCACCTTCTCCTCTCACAATCGGTGGTGAATCAATGCATATTCAAATCCCAATCGTAGGGGACGAAAAACACTAACTAAAGCTCCTGCCAAAATACTAATGAATTTGAAAATGAACTTGCAATGGTGGCTAATAAGGGTGTTTCGGGAGTAGCGATGTAGTGGGACTACAGGGACTGCAGATGTAGGCATAATCTTCTTCCGTCTCTGTAGTGGTGAAGGTGAGAAATGGGTTGCGATGGTGCAGATCTGCGTTGTGGTAATGTGGTGGAGTATAGTGCAATGTTGTTTGCGTGGTGGTGGATTGCAGATCTACATTGTAGTGGTTGGTGTGGCAGAGGTGGTGGCGCTACATCTCTGGTTGTGCGATGGTGGTGCAGGTGTGGTAGTGGTACATGTGTGGTTGGTTGGTGGTGGAGGTGGTGAACGTAGTGGGTTTGAGGAGGTAGTGGTGGCGGGGTGGCTGTTGTGGTGAGGTGGGAGAGCGTTTGGGTTGTGCTGATGTGGAGTGGTGGTCGAGTGGAGTGGAAAGAGCATTTGTGACTAATTATTTGGATAATTGCGACCAATATAATGTGTAATTTGTGATTGAAAAATAAATTGTGGCATATAAAAATGTGTGATTTACTAAAGGGACAATTGCAGCAGCGGTCCCAAACCTTAGTTTTTTAGACATTATACCTTAACCTTTTATTTTGGCGGTTGCAATTCCTAACTTTTCTCTTTAACGACAGTTGGAGTCCATTGAACAAATTCCACCCAATACTCCATTAGTTAGCCTAAAATAAAATGTTCGACTCAACTCGACAAATTAAATTGGGGGTAAAATGGTATATTTATAATTTCTATAATAAAACAATTAAAATAATTAACCAAAACAAAAAAAAAAACATTGTCCATATTCTCCAAAGACCCCATCCCTAAAATAAAAAATCAGGAAACTCGGTCACTGTCGTCATCGCCATCCATCAACTCGTCGCCGCACTGCCCCCGGTTGACACCGTAAACCACCACCACTGCGTACCCAAATCTCAACAACAATAAAAAAATCTGGGTAGGACCAAATTGTAGATCTGTAAAAGCCAGCTCTACCCCATAAATCATGAAAAAAGATCAACTATTGTTAACAACATAAGACTACCAATTAGACAGTCGAGGTTCATCTAATTCTTGTATCGATTATTGATCTATTGTTTGTTCTCCTTGTAAGGCAAATATAGAGAACAAAATGTAGAAATTTATAGTCAACAAAATGGTCATGTGGTGTTGGCATAACTAGAATAGAGTTATTGGGGAAATGATGATGATTGTATCAAATAGTTAAAGGGATTTAAAGAGAACCAGTGTCTCGAGATACATGTACTTTTCCATGGATAACTTGTGGGGATTCTAAACAAAATTTCCAGAGCATGCAAGATGGTCTCAATATTATTAAATTTATCTTGGCTTCAAAGTTTGAAATTAACTTTTGGATTCCTTCATCTGGTGTCGTGTGGATGGGCGGTAGCGATGGCGGCGATCGGGTTTCCTAATTTTTTTACTTTAGGGAACGGGCGGGGCGGGGCGGGGGATGGAACTTTGGAGAAGATGAAAAGTGCTTTTGTTTTGATTAATTATTTTAATTGTTTTATCATAAAAATTATAAATTACCATTTTACCTCTCATTTAATTTGTCAATTTGAGTCAAACATTTTATTTCAGATTGACTAACTGAGTATTGGATGGAATATGTTCAATGGACTCCAACTACAGTTAAAGTGAAAGGTTTTGGACTACAGCCGTCAAAATAAAAGGTTAAGATATAGTTTGTAAAAAATTGAAAGGTTTGGGATCGCTGCAGCAATTATCACTTTACTAAATTTGTAATTATGACCCATATTTTGTATCTTTTTTACTAGTGCGTAATTGTGATCATAAATTGTATGTTATTGTGACTTTAAACTATTTAATTATGTTTGAAAGAATTCCACAATTTCTTAAATCTGAAAGTGTATCTTGAAACTATGATAATTATGTATTTTTCCCTTTATATAATTTGAGCAGGAGGGAATCGACACATATTTCACAATTTATGCAAGTTCATGAACGTAGCAACTTTATTTCAACGTCAAAAAAATAATGAAAGGATAAAAATTCAACGCATCAAAAGGGTAAAGATCGTAATCTTATCGCACCTTTGATAAGACAAGTTGAGTCTTTTATTTTGCATCTATGGTAGTAACATACCTTTTACAATTCTATCAAATCATATTTGAACTTTAAATATTTATACAATTTGAACAGACAAGAGTCTACACGAGTTATTCCCCAAGTACAGGGAATAACTCATAGAATTTGTCAGCATTCTGTGCATCTCAGTGTATGTGTGTGTGTGTATTTTAACAATTTTTGAATTTGTGTTGCCCATTTCAAATTTCTGTACCAATTTTGCATCATTTTTCTGTACCTATAGACTGA
>CAIGRF010330746.1:8163-20544 GCA_903798235.1 Fraxinus ornus | reverse complement strand
TCCAACAATTCAAGTTTTTTAAGCTGCTCAAATTTGGCTTAATTTTTTTTTTTCATTCACCAAATAACGAATTTTCGATACATATTTCCAACACTCGCAGCCACTACACGCCGCGGAGGCCCAACAACTCCGAGTGCGCACTACTTAAACCCCGCTTCATATGCAGTAACCAGCAAAACTTATCTATTTTTTATTGGTGGTTAAATGAGATAGAAGGAATAGATGAGAGAGAAAGAGAAAGTGAATTACCTTAAAAATAAAAATCACATATTCTTAAAGAAAGTATTTTCTTTGTTTTCAAGGAAAATATAGTCACATGATTAAAAGTAGGAAAATATATTTTATAGAAAAAAATTGTCAAAATAGTATAAAAGTAAGAAATTATGTGAAAAAAATAATAATCATATTTTTCTTAGAAAATATCGGCTATCAAACGCACCCTAAAAATATTATACATAGTAAATCCTTAAATTGATGTAATTACTTACAAATATTTTTATTGTGTAACAATTTTCGATGTTCCAATTTTTATTTTTATTTTTTGGAAACTCCGGGAACTTGAAGCACTCAGACTCACGGTACCCTGCTCAACTGTATAATTCTTTCTAATTTGGGTCAAATAAGGAGCCTGAAATCACATGAACTCACAATATTTTTTTTTTCTACACTTTTTATAAGACACACAACTTAGTATTAGTTTATTATGCAAACATTTCGTAAGCCCTCACTAATAAATACTTATAAAATTAAAATTTTACCAATTATGCACCGTAAACAGTTAGCTTTTGTTGAACAAAATATGCGAGAGAGAATAATGAAACTCAAGTGCATGTTTCGGTACGAGTTAAGAGGTATGAGAGAAATTTCTTATAATTTATCGATTAATTAACAAGGAAAAAGTCTTCATAGGACGTATCATAAGCAAGAGTTCATCGAACACTTCTATTTATTGCTTGAGCTACATATTAATCAATAATTTTGTTTTTTGAAATTAAGAATCCTTCATCAAGTGAATAGTTTGAAGAGGAAATACATCTAAAAAAGTAAGCTTTATTTCCAATAAAATTAGAACTATCACTTATTCAGTGACCATCTGGGAATTTTTTTGCAAAGTTCAGTGACCATTTGAGAATTTTTTTGCAAAGTTCAATGATGAATGTAGTGATTTTTAAGTCCAGTGATGGATGATGTTGTAGTTTCGAAAGTTCATTGACTAACCACGTAGTTTTTAAAGTTCAATGACCTTGTGAAAACTTTTGATAAAGTTCAGTGACTATTGGGGTAATTAACCCACGAACTAAAGGTAAGTGGGCTAACTCAATTAAAAGGACCGTCTAACTTATGAACGAACCATAAGCAACACAAATTAATGATTGCTTCCAGTACCCCAATTTGTTCTCAAGTCGAGCCAATTGATTTTGGTGTCGAATAAATAATTCAACAACGTTTTAACATCATTACCCCAATAAACCTGTAAGCAAATAACACCAAGTTTATACTTGAATAATCAAGACAATCAAATAAAATTGGAAATCACAAACCTTACCCGTGTCTTGGACTCGAAACACATATGATACTCGTTCCATGTATTCACCAAGGGCTAATGTCAAGAACCCCGTACAAATAGATTTTCACTTAATCAATAGCATATAATATCACTCATGCAATGAGCACACATTGTAGGATAATACACATATTTTTTCAACATATACAACAAGTATAATGAAATGTGACATAGAACAATACACTGAATAAAGCAATCATTCATTTAAATGGGATTTCACACAGATACAAAAGTAGTAATCAAATTTATTATCAATAAACCTCACTCGGATCATAATTAGATCTACTGTCAACATTCGCCTCCTTTCTAACCTTTTTTATTCCTGTTTATTTTTCTTAAAATTGCCGTCTATAGCTTTTGAAATCTTTTGTCGAATCAAAATCCCTCTCATTTTCTGTTGCCATATAGAAAATCTCATTTTCCATTTAAAATTCCTATATCAAAATGAATTGTCATTTTTAGGATACAAATCAATAAAAAATGTACAACTACACGATCATAACACATAAAGCACCCCTAGGGTCACAATATATATCGTTCTAAATTTTCAAGGTTTCTTGAAATTAGCGATCTCAGATCAAGGGAATGGTTAAACGGATAAGGTTCAAGTGTTCTACCGAAATAATTAATATAACAAAAAGTTATACAAACAAAACCAATTTCTTACTCAATGCAAGCCTCGCTTTAATTAACAATTATATTAAATAATCAATAAGAAACCTTTACCAATTGAACTTAACACTTCAAATAGGGTAAATAATTCCTAAATTTTAGCAACAAGCAATGGTTATCCCACACGGTAATCCCAATCTTAATGGTCAATCTACATGATGGTCTGCTAGTACTGTAATTTAAAATAGACAAGTCAATTTATCGAGCAGGCTAAATATGCTGATCCGTTATAAAGGAAATATGCAAATTTACTACTTTAGAGTCACCATTATTCACCTTGAAGCTTTCGTAACATAGTAACACGAACACCAAAACTTGGGATCCAAACAACAAAGAGCAAAATAGTCCATAACCAAAATATTGTCCAAAACTGAAATTCAACACCACCACATGGTCTACAAAGCCACTAGGAGCAATTTGTCTAAAGAGACCTTCATTTGAAACCTTACCACATGCCCTCGATGTCTCTACGCATGGGCCTCACGCATTGCCGTGCCAAAGCTCCACACACCGACCTGTTGGGCGCACTTCATCGTTTTGAGCACTACTATGGTCAATGTTTGTCAAATCGACCTTTGGTTTGGTCAGAATTAACGTTTTCAGATCCAGACATAAAGAGATTTTTCAACAGTTTTTAGTTTCTATTTTTTGCTTCTGTTTTCAATCGATTTTGCTCAAATTACTTCTGTTTGGAACACATTAAATTTTTCGTTCTCATTTTTCTACTTATTTTTAATCACACATTGTTCAATAAAATAATATTTTCTATCACATGAATAACTTTTCCTTCATTTTCAACCACGCATTCTCCATCAATCTACTTTTCCAGAATACATTCTTCCAAAATAATGTGGCTCAAACACACTTATAAATTTTGCACAACCTAGTGCTCTGATAACTTTTGTTGTGAAATTATCACCAAGATCTTCATTTGTGCAATCTCGAACTCAATTTAAACCAACAAATCAAACACCAACCAATCAATTGCTCAACCCAAAACCAAACTTCACTATGGTTGCCCTCTTTTTCAAACAATTAAAGCACAAAAGATCAAGAATAATGTGGATGCGATCTTACAAAGAAGGAAAAAGGTAGCAATTTATCACATGGCTTCACCAATGAAACAGGCAAAAGACGGCTGCCCTCAATTTCACAACATTGCACCATACATTTTCTTCCAAGAAAAAGACTCCATTTATAGTTTTAGGGACAGGCTAAAGATGAGCCAAGACATAATAAATTGGGGCAATTAACAATACAAGAGATGGGCCAACAAACCAAAGGAATGAGCTAACTCAATTAAAAGGGCAGTTCAACTAATGAATGGATCACGAACAATACAAATTAAGGGGTACTTACAAAAATACCCTTAAAATTAAGGATGTTTTGAAAAATAATATGAAAGATTTTTAGGAAATAAAAAATACTGTGTAAAATGAAAAAGTGAGATAATGTCACTTTTTTTTTTATAAAGATTGTCACTTTTTTCAACTATAAAAAAAAAAAAAAAAAAGTGATACAAACTCAAAAAAAATGACAAACTAAAAAAAAAGTGACAAACACTAAAAAAAGTGATAGAAGTCAAGAAGATGATTGAAAAAAGTGATAAACACTAAAAAAAAAGTAACAAAATTCAAATAAGTGACAAATTTTAATAAAAGTAACGAATTCAAAAAAGTGGCACAAATTAAAAGCTATATATAGTAAAAAAGTGATAGACAATAAAAAAAGTGACAAACTAAAAAATTGACGAATTTTTTTAAAAAAGTGACACAAATTAAAAAAAAAATACTGTGTAAAATAAAAAAATGACACAATGTCACATTTTTTTACAAAATTGTCACTTTTTTAAAAAAGTGACACAAACTCAAAAAAAGTAACAACTCTAAAAAAAGTGACAAATACAAAAATAACATCATTCATTTGTGCACCACTAATAATCACATTTTTAAAACAATCACCACGTTTAGGTCAATCCACATGCTGATTATGTAAAAAAAAAAGTGACAATGAAAAAGTGATCTACTGTCACTTTTAAAGTTAAGTGTCACTTTTTCATTAAAAAAGACATACAATATTACTTTTATTAAAAATTGATGTTTGTCACTAAAAAAGTGATAGAAATCAAGAAATTGACTGAAAAAAGTGATAAATACTAAAAAAATATGACAAAATTCAAAAAAGTGACCCCACCAAATTGACTTTGTGTTTGTCACCTTCAAGCAATTTACTTTGTTGAATATATTTGAGTTGTTGTATTGGGGGATGCAAAGTTTAGTATTCGAACGAAAATTTAATATGAATTTAGATCTAGATGAATATTATGATATAAAACATCGTCGGGTACAATTGTAATAGGTAACATTATATTACAATTTTTCTTGTTATATATAAATTTGATTCATACTTTAAATTTAAAAAAAAAATTTCCCCCCGTAGCATTAATTCATGGCTTTGCCCTTGATCCAAGGTGACTGTGTAACATACAACTATCCAAAATGACAAAAAGCTTCTCATAATTCTCGACTAGGGCTGAAGAATTTTTCGTGTGAAGACAAAATCTTGATTTTCTTTAGGGTTAGAGTTCCATTTGGGACTTTTCGTTTGGGAAATTATGCGTTTGATTAGGAGGGACGTTGTTTTCACCATTGCCAAAATGTGTCTCTCAACGTACCACGACTGAATTCCATTAGTCATGTGGTGATTTCTGTCAAGTGACAATAACAAATTTCAAATGAGTGATGGATGGATAATTTTCTGAATAGAAGAGGGACTAATGTGTTACATTTTTAGGTTCAATGAGTAAGTACTAATGCGAAAGTTTGATCATTAATTTAATAAACACCATTCTATCTAAAGCATGCGCATATGCTTTTACGCAAATTTATCAATATACATAATTTGTTCCATCTAGAACAGAGGATCTAAAAGATGTACCATCCATTCTAGGTCCACGGATCTCAATTGTGTAAAAGTAAAATCCATTGTGATACCAATTATTAAGTTGGAAGTGCTACATCAATATAGGGGGCACCATAATGGTGTCCATAATTGTCACATGGTGCTCCCTATTGGAGGGGGCGCGAGCCCATCGGGACCCCCTCCAATAGGGGGGCACCATGTGTCCATTATGGACACCATTATGGTACTCCCTATATACACCAATCATTTTTCTTATTAAGTTGCGAAAATAAAAAACTTAGAAGGGTTAAATAGGTAATTTACCATTTTTACTATAAAAAAATTAATTAAATTTTAGCCCTTGTTTTTGTTTGGGCTCCATTATTTCACTATTTAATGAGNGCACCACTAATAATCACATTATTAATACAATCACCACGTTTAGGTCAATCCACATGCTGATTATGTAAAAAAATAAGTGACAATGATAAAGTGATCTACTGTCACTTTTAAAGTTAAGTGTCACTTTTTCATTAAAAAAGACATACAATATTACTTTTATTAAAAATTGATGTTTGTCACTAAAAAAGTGATAGAAATCAAGAAATTGACTGAAAAAAGTGATAAATACTAAAAAAATATGACAAAATTCAAAAAAGTGACCCCACCAAATTGACTTTGTGTTTGTCACCTTCAAGCAATTTACTTTGTTGAATATATTTGAGTTGTTGTATTGGGGGATGCAAAGTTTAGTATTCGAACGAAAATTTAATATGAATTTAGATCTAGATGAATATTATGATATAAAACATCGTCGGGTACAATTGTAATAGGTAACATTATATTACAATTTTTCTTGTTATATATAAATTTGATTCATACTTTAAATTTAAAAAAAAAATTTCCCCCCGTAGCATTAATTCATGGCTTTGCCCTTGATCCAAGGTGACTGTGTAACATACAACTATCCAAAATGACAAAAAGCTTCTCATAATTCTCGACTAGGGCTGAAGAATTTTTCGTGTGAAGACAAAATCTTGATCTTCTTTAGGGTTAGAGTTCCATTTGGGACTTTTCGTTTGGGAAATTATGCGTTTGATTAGGAGGGATGTTGTTTTTACCATTGCCAAAAAGTGTCTCTCAACGTACCACGACTGAATTCCATTAGTCACGTGGTGATTTCTGTCAAGTGACAATAACAAATTTCAAATGAGTGATGGATGGATAATTTTCTGAATAGAAGAGGGACTAATGTGTTACATTTTTAGGTTCAATGAGTAAGTACTAATGCGAAAGTTTGATCATTAATTTAATAAACACCATTCTATCTAAAGCATGCGCATATGCTTTTACGCAAATTTATCAATATACATAATTTGTTCCATCTAGAACAGAGGATCTAAAAGATGTACCATCCATTCTAGGTCCACGGATCTCAATTGTGTAAAAGTAAAATCCATTGTGATACCAATTATTAAGTTGGAAGTGCTACATCAATATAGGGGGCACCATAATGGTGTCCATAATTGACACATGGTGCTCCCTATTGGAGGGGGCGCGGGCCCATCGGGACCCCCTCCAATAGGGGGCACCATGTGTCCATTATGAACACCATTATGGTACTCCCTATATACACCAATCATTTTTCTTATTAAGTTGCGAAAATAAAAAACTTAGAAGGGTTAAATAGGTAATTTACCATTTTTACTATAAAAAAATTAATTAAATTTTAGCCCTTGTTTTTGTTTGGGCTCCATTATTTCACTATTTAATGAGAAGAATGGTAATTTTTTGGAAAATATAGAGTTAAAAAAAGGAATTTTTTTTTTTGGGTTTATGTGTAATATTATTTTATTGAATAATGTGTGATTAATAAGAAGAGAAAGAAAAATAAATTTTAATTAATAGGGGCGAAAGAGGGGCTAGTTGTGTGAACAATTAATCAAAATAGCTTAAAATTAGTCAAACTGAAATTTTGTTTCTCGATTATGTCAAACCTATTTGAACACAACTATGAATAGTTCGAGTAAAACGTTGAGGGACTTGGCAAAATAACACCATATTAATTTCAATTGTCATTTCCCTGGTCTACTATAAATGTATTTCTAAATAGCCCCCATATGTAAATGTATATAGAAATTAATTCTGTAATTAAAACCACACGTGGTGTCTTATTTTATTAATGACGAAAATTACAGAAATAAACACTTAGCAGGAAGGCGTGCCTTTATTAATGAAACCCTCACTTATGGTGGAGGAAAACCGTTATTCCAATTACTTAGGAAATCTAAAAGAGGAATAACCATAACGATCTAACCTAATCAAGCCCAAAGACTTAGAAGGAAAATCCGCTATAGAAGCTAAAAAGGACGCGGTACCACGGGAACCAAGGCTATAATTCATGATTATGCCAAGAACCATTAAATCTTCTGCAGCAATTAGCTAGGACTCAAACTCGATTTTGACACCATTTATTCTCACAGGAGTGCTCTTCGGTACCAATGTCACCAGTACACTGTCATAATCTCGAGCTCCTAATTCCTCCAACACTTCGGAAATCCTAAATCGCTTATTTGTCTTAACATTCATCCGGTGTCCATGGGGCAAACTGCTGAAACTCCCCAAAAACTCAGTATTGTCTGGATGACAAGAATTCACGTCATCTTCATTGATGTACACATTGAATTTTACGTCATTTCCTTTATCATATTCTATACCCTCAATAACGAGTATCTCCTCTGACGATCCACTTCCGGACTTCTTTGGTCGTTTGACTATCACGTTTATGGGTTTGTCCAATGTTGTTGGGAAAACCTGAGCAGGGTCGGGTGCAGAAGGCAAGGTTTTTGCCTTTGCCCGAGGTTTTGGCTTTGTACTCACATCGAGCCATGGAATGGGCACGTCTTCGTATGTATATCCAAGTTTTGAGGTATCGAGACAATCTTGAATTTTCACCCTCACGGGCTTTGCTTCCTCATCGTAGAATATGAAGTAGGCATTTAACCAATCCGGGTCTGTAAAATTGGTTCCTTTGAGTTGATTCATCCATATGGTCCACATCCGATCAACATTTGCATGGTGAGCAAAGAAAATTGGGTCTCGAGCGGCAGAGTACAAGGCACCCATGTCGACTGGATTGTTAGAGTCGACTACAGTTCCGGTCCAAGAATGCACGTGATTATGAGGAGTTTGCTCAATTTGACCGGCGCCATTGAGTGTAGAGATATCATCACCGGCCCTATAAGGACTTCCGAAGAAATCAGTTGGAGTTTTTGATTGGGTAATCATTTGGGTGTACATTATGGCAAGATTGTATTTGATCTGATCGTTCGGTGGTACTGTTACATCGCCGTCGGACCATTCTAGATTGATAACCGACGGTGGCAAGTGAGCCGGGTTGCGAAGGCAGTCGTAAAGAGGTGATGTGACAATAGAATTGTACATTGGTGGAATTTGCATTCCTCCAGGAGCATCCCAGTTCCAAAATGGTAAAGCAAAGGTATCATCATCAATCAAATTTTGGCAGATTTTTTCGAAAAAATACACGTACCATCTATGCCAGGGGAAAAACAGCCAAGAAGCATGGATTTCGTATAACAGCTTTGGATTTCCCTGTAGAGTGTAACCTCCATCGCAGTAGGCGCAATGGACATTTGCTTGTTGCCGAAAATTTCGTGGATCAGCCGGAGAAAGGTTCCTCATTTTCTGAATAGCCGCCGAATACTTTTTGTAGTAATCTGAATCAACAGTGACTGACTGAGCAGCCATTCGAGTGCGGACAGTGGTGGCCGAAGGAACATAATCCGTAATACTAGCGGCCGCCGGAGGGCAGCAGTTGATGGGTGTGTCGTTGGGTTGTGTGGCATCAACGCAATCTTTGAAGTCAGGGAGCGCTGGCTTAGCTAAGGCCATTGGATTTGCAGCAAGACTTGTGCTATAAAGCCCGCCTAAGCCGAGAAGAACATCCCTCCTGTCGAGAGTCCCTGGAGAATTCTCGCCAGTTTTGGAGGTGGTTTCAGGTCTGTGGTCACCATTTTTGGCTTTGCATGTAACTTTTACGACAGGGTTTCTTCTGTTATTGGAAAAGGAAGATTTATTGGAACAGAAGGAAGAAGAATGGGGAACGCAATTAGTTGCAGATGCCATTGCACAAAAAGAAGCCATCTATGTCAAGTTTGCGGAAGTACCACCATACTCCCTCCATTTATACAATTTCATGGGTAATAATAACACAGTGTTGGTGAAAGGAAAGGACTGCCCTTCCGTGCTAGAAAAATTGTGCCCGGGTTTCAACCCGGGCACAATTTTTCAGGCTCCCCCACCAATAGGGGGACTCGGGCACAATTTTTCTGGCAAAGGGGCTTTGCCCGAAAGAAAATAATTTAAATTTGAACATACCACAATTTTTTATTACAATATGATGGCATGGTCCGTGAGCGGTAGTAGGTATATGAGTGCATGTTTTGCTCAAGGGTGTGTTTGAGCCACATTATTTTGGAAGAATGTATTTTGAAATTGTAGATTGATGAAGAATGTGTAATGAAAAAAGAAGGAAAAATTATTAATGTGATGAAAAATATTATTTTATTAAATAATGTGTGGTTAAAAAGGAGTAGAAGAATGATGATAAAAATTTTAATATGGCTCAAACATGGGCTAAATTATTAAAATTTTGAAAATCGTGTATAGTAAATGGGTAACTTTTACTTTTTAGACGAATATGTGAATGAGAATAATGAAATTCAAGTGCTTATTTCGACAGGAATTAACAAGGAAAAAGTGCTACTTAACATAGGCTAGAGTTCATGTAATACTGGTGCAATCAATAAATTTTGAGTAATAAAATTAAGAATCCTTCATCAAGTAAATAGTTTGAAGAGAAACTACAACTAGAGAACTAAGATTTTCTCCATCAATTTAGAATTATGAATTGTCTTCCATTAGTTCGATTAAGTTCATTACTAGACATTGTGAAAAAAAAAAAAAAAAAAAAAAAACCTACATATTTAACAATTAAATCCTGTCAACTTTTACTTTCATTTATCGTTGAAAAACAATATAAGACATTTATTCACAATTTCTTCTTTGCCAGACAAATTAAGTGCTTATTTGATAAAACTTCAATAAAATTTGATCAACTTTTTAATCGATCAAACTTAGTTTTAAGTTTTTAACCACACGTTTTATAAATTTACTAAATTCTTTATAAAATGTTTTGTCAAATATCCTCCAAATATTTATATGCTAACATTCCACGTGCTCTGATAGTTTGTGAAGAAAGTCGTTGCACGCTAAATTATATCCTTTGCGATTACCCCTATTGTTACATTCATTTATTGAAAATGTCCTCAACAACATGATCATTTTCTTGTAAATATCGATGATAAGACAAATATTTCATAATAAAACAATATTGTCATTAAGTACATCACGTTTGGATAAGGGAAAATGTGTTCCCTATGCTCATTTTCCACATTTTCTAGCCTATCTTCTAGATACTGTCTGATGAAGTTTTTTTTTGAAACGATAAGTTGATAAAATTTTATTTTTGAATCTACAACTTTTATATACTTTTCGACTACGAGTTCCACCAATTTATAATATGAAAAAGCTGTTTTTTATGCAAAAAATTTCAAATTTAGTCCTAAACATTTGTTCAAAAGCTGCTAGTAGTCGCAATTTTATTTACAATCTTCAATTAATTAGCATCATGGTAATTTCTCCTGGAATTGTCAAAGCGTTCTGTTAAAATGGTGTAAGAAAACGTTCTTACCCATAACTTTAAATAAACAATAAACAAATTAAAAAAGAGAGAATAATATATAAAAATAAATAGAATAAACAATATCTTCTTCAACTCACCCCAACCCAAGCTTTTGTCGGTTGTTGACCAGTGGAAAGCATGGGAAAAAGAAAGATTCCGCCACCCACCCCAAACACCTCCAGCCACTGACTACCATCCACCTTTGGCTCCGTGACCTTCAATTAGTTTAGCTAACTAATTGAAGGTTTGGGGACAAGATTTCAAATTTGAGTAAAGATTGAGGGCTATATATGCAAGTTAATTATCTTTTTATATTTTATTGAGGCAATAAATATATTAGTCAGTACTTTTATAGTTGAATTTTGAGCTCAAAAAAATGGTAGGAATTACACTTTTTTGGCTCCCATTCTATTCTCATTCTCATTCTCATTTTTTTTCTCTTTTTAAATTTCAACCACACATTCTCCAAATAAAATAATATTACACGCAAATCTAAAATTTTTCATCACTTTTTCACCACACATTCTCCCATCAATCACTATTCCAAAATTTCTCATTTCATAAAATGGGTGTCAAACAGGGCCTAAATCATTATACTATCTAGTAGCATCATGAATAATTCTTGTCTCTAAGCTCTTTGCATTTAGAAAAATTGCGGTATCTTTATGAAAAGTGAAAAGCAAGATATGCACACATTAACCTAATCAATGAGGCAATTGTTTTTCAAAAAGTGTATTCTTTTAACAATCTCAACTTTGATATGATGTGATGAGATGAGAAATATGTGGTTGAAAAAGAAGGAAAAGTTATTGATGTATTGGAAAATATTATTTTATTGAAGAATGTGTGATTGAAAATGAGTAGAAGAATGAGAATGAAAAAAATAATGTGGGACAAACAGGAGCTTAATCATTCGTTGATCACTTTCTAGAGCATTTACATTCTATATGCACTCATAAGTGACATAGTCAGTACAGACAAATCAGGGGCGGCTACTTTGCAGTCGAACGGAGAAAATTCTACCTTTTTTTTTTCCTACCAATATTTTCAAAAAGTGACCGTAGCTAAATTCCATAGGATACGTGGTAATTTTTGTCAAGAGACAATAACAGTTTTCAAATCAGTGATGGATGGATGACCGTTTGAATAGATGAATAATCACTGTGTTGCATTTTTAAATTTAATGAATAAGTACTAATGTGAGAAAAGTTTAATGATCATTAATTTATTTTACTCCATTCTATCTAAAGTATGCACATATACTTTTATGCAAAGTTTATCAATATACATAATTTGTTTCATATATAATAAAGGATCTAAAAGGTGTAATTTCCATTCTACGTAAAAGTAAACCTATCATGATTACCATTTGTTAAGTTGTAATCTAGAAAATCAACAACCTATAAGGGGTTAAATATGTAATTTACCATTTTTACTGTAAAAAAATTAATCAAATTTAGTTGTGTCAACAATTAATCAA
>CAIGRF010330741.1:50150-61044 GCA_903798235.1 Fraxinus ornus | reverse complement strand
TTGGTGGTAGCTTCAATAATCTGAAAATTGGAGGATAATATTGTTGAGAAAATTTGTGCTAGCTCATTGTCTAATAAAGTTTTTAATGAATAAATAGCCTAAAATATTATTACACCGCAATTAAGATCATATTTTTTTTTTTTTTTGATAATCGTGGATGTCCGGGCCAGCTTGCGCGCACCTCGACTAATTTCACGGGGCCCTGAAATTTACAGCCGGGTACTCACCTCAGTGGCCCTGAGGGGACTCGAACTGGTGACCATTGGGGAGCAAACCCAAGACCTGACCAATTGAGCTACCCTCAGGGTTAAAATTTCACAAAAATTAAAAAAGTAAACACTTGAATTGAATTTTGTTGCAACGTTCTCAATAAGGCATTTTGACAAACAATTGAACTGCATATCAAAATAAGCCTGGGGTGATTAGCATTGAGGCTTCGTGCTCACAGAAAATGGTACATCGGTGGCTGATGTCTCCAGATTTCGTTGAAAATGATCAACACCCTCATCAAAATAATCCATCGAGACTCGTTGAAAATGTTCTCGACTTTTCACTACTCCAGATTTTTAAACGTACTTCAGTAACTTAGATCAACTATCTTAGAACAACCCAAGAGAAAAATATTAGATCAACCATATAGCATCATATCATAAAATTATCCATCACTCATTCACAGTACAATAATTTACTAAACCAATTCATCCAAGACCGTGTAAACTAAGCCCAACTGAACTTAACACAACAGAGAATAAGAAGAAAGTATACTACATAACTAATTACCCGAGGCAAAAATCAGTCCTTGAAAATAACTGTATCGGCAATGTCCATCAAGGGGGCCAAGTAATCTGGTGAAAATTTCTGCGCAAACACGTGGGAATAACTCGAATTGGATTCCCTGAGCCTGTAAATCAGCTCAGGGGACAATTCGAGAGGGTGATAAGTGTGTGGATGCCCATTCACACTGTCAGTCCAATTCACACTTGTCCATGTGTAATGTGTTCATCCCTTCGGATCCTGCATTGACAAAAGTGTAGGAAAATAATGCCCTTGATCAATTTAACAAAATCTCTCCTAAAAACAAGAAACTAAAGTGTAGGAAAATAATTCCCTTGTGGAGCCGGAAGTTCGAGGAGTGCCGTGAAGGAGCTGTCGGTCTCTGTTCGCGGTACGAATTCTAGGCAGGGGAATTCCTTGAGTCGGGAGGATCGTATGAGGGGGGAGAAGATGATTTGGGGGTTATAATAGAGCTAGGGCTTGGGTTAAGGTTTTTGGGCTTCTACAATTTGAGTCCATTTACTTGGAAAAAAAAACTTTTCGAAACACTTAACAAACGTTATAAAAAGTGATTTTTTTTGCAACATTCAGCAAACGTTGCAAATGGTCTCATCTTTCGCAACATTTAATAAACGTTGCAAAAGTAGACTTTACGCAACGTTTGTCAAACGTTGCAAAAGAAAAGCCTTTCGCAACATTTAATAAACATTGCAAAAGTAGACTTTTCACAATATTTGACAAACGTTGCGAAAGACTTTTCTTTTGCAACATTTGATAAACGTTGTGAAAAATAAAACTCTCCGCAACGTTTGACAAATGTTGCAAAAAGTGGTCTATCGCAACGTTTGACAAACGTTGCAAAAATGCTTTTTTTTTTTTGTAACGTTTGATAAACGTTGCGAAAAATAAAACTTTCTGCAATACTCAATAAACGTTGCAAAAAAGAGGTCTATAGCAAAAATTTTCTATAAAACGTTGCCAAAACTCATTTATACTAACCAATCTCACTTTTCGCAACGTTTGTCAAACGTTGCTAAAAGTCTCACTTTTCGCAACACTCAACAAACGTTGCCAAAAGGGGTCTATTGCAACATTTTTCTAAAAAACGTTGCCAAAACTCATTTATACTAACCAATTACAACATTCACTTACTAAAATATTGTCAAAAGATCATTTTAGCAACATTTATCAATAAATATTGCCTTTTTATGACTTTTGTACTCATTTCGACTGAAATGGAAAAATGATTTTTATGCAGAATTTTTACTAAGGAAATATAATTTTTATGTTATGCTATGATTGCATATGATTGTGATGGGTTAAAGGATATCCAAAGGGTCTTATTTATGGAGGAGGAAATATTTTGAGTGAAGAGACACGCAACAAAACTTACTTTTACCAAGGTCGCAACCTTTGCTATCGCCCTTGTGCCGCTCGAGCACTAAAAGCAAAAAGTCCGTCGCTTGCTTGACGTTGGGTGTCACTCAAGCAATAGACTCAAGTGTTTCTAATAGGTGAATAGGTATGAAAGAAATCTAGTCCTTTTTGTTTATATTCTTTGACTACTAATCTAGCTTTGTACTTGTCATTGATCCATCTAACTTCAATTTCTTTTTGAAAATTCAGTTTCAGTCTAAAGCTTTGTTTTCGAGAGGGAGTTCAACCAATTCCAAAGTATGGTTATGCATAATGGATTCAATTTCATTATTGACCATTTCTTCCAAAAAGGAGTTTGGAGAGTGGACATTGCTTCTTTAAATATCTTTGAATCATTTTCTAATAAATACGTTAGAAACTTTGGACCAAAGGTCTTATAAATCATTTACCTTTTATTGCGCTTTAGTTCTTCATCCACTTGATGATTACCATCTTCTTGATGGTTGCCATTTTCAGTATTATAAGTTCGTTTATGTGAACTTACTTCTTTCTCTTTATAACGGAAGATCTTTGATTCAATGATAGTACGTACTTGTAGATCAAGTATTTCTAATTTCTGTACCAGAAATAGATATGCATTACTATGGTTTGCATATCTGATAAAGACAATCTATTATCTTAAGTCTAATATTTACTTGTTTAGGTTTAGGTATTTGTACCTTTGTTAAACACCCTCACACTTTAAGATAGTTATAGGAAGGTTTCCGACCTTTCCATAACTCATAAGGTGTTTCAACCTCACTCTTGTGTGATATTTTATTAAGGATATAATTTGCAGAATGTATAGCTTCCCCCCTACAAGTTTTGAGGTAAGCTCGAACTTATTAACATTGTATTAATCATTTCCTTAAGTATTCAATTTTTGCATTCAACAATGTTGTTAGATTAGAATGAGTATGATGCCGTTGTTTGAAGAATTATCCATATTTTGAACACAATTTTTCAAATGGTGCAACATACTCTCCATCTCAATCATGACGAATTATCTTTACTCGTTTTTCAATTTGATTTTCAACTTCAATTTTAAAGTGCTTAAACACTTCCAAACCTTTATCTTTACTTTTCAACAAGTATACATAATAGTATCTTGTATAATCATCTATGAACGCGATGAAATACTTTTTACCACTTTTGTTTGGACAAACTTTACATCACATATATCAGTGTGAATAAGTTCCAAATGTGTTGGGGTTCGTTCAATCAAATGAAACAGTGTTTTGGATAACTTAGCCTCAATACAAATATCTCGTTGTCTATTTGTATTAAAATGCATATTTGATGGTAAACTTAAATTTATTAACTTGCATATAGAATTAAAGCTCGCATGATGTATGTCATAAATTAGACAACTCAAGAATATAAATTGGAGAAGATATTTTATTTCTTGAGTTATTCAATACAATGGTAATAACATTCATCTTGAATAGTCTATCTTTTACATAGCATTTGCCTACATACATGTTATTCTTGGTAAGTATGAACTTAATCAACTATAAATACTAATTTAAAGCCATTATTTTTTAATAAAGAGCCTGACACTAAGTTCTTACGAATCCAACACATAAAGAACATTGTTAAGGATAAGTTCCTTACCCGATGTCATCTTCAAAATTATTTTTCCTTAGTTCTTAATAACTAAGTTCTTACGAATTCAGCACATAAAGAACATTGTTAAGGATAAGTTCCTTACCCGATGTCATCTTCAAAATTATTTTGCCTTGTCTTTCAACCTTTGAACTTGAAGAGTTTCCCATGAACAATTTATCACCATCTATTGAAGAGTAGGATGAAAACATTCCTTTGTCGGCACAAATATGACATGTAGCACCCATATCCACCCACCATTCCATGGGATTTTTAACGTTGTTACATTTTAAAATAATGGCCTACAAGTTTATATCTTATATACCATCAGTTATTGCATCAAATTTGGTGATATTTGTTTGGACTTGCTTCTTAGGTTTATGACAATCAGTAGAGCGATGTCTCACATTTCCAAAATTATAGTAATTACCCTTGAACTTCTTTGCATTCTTCTTGGAGGATGTGACAGAATGCTTCCTCTTCTAGTTCTTGTCATTTGATTCCACCACATTAGTCTTAACTTGTGGTATATGACTCGCAGTGCGTTTGTCTGACTTTCGATTATCTTCTTCAATTCTCAATTGGACGATGAGTTCTTCAATATTCATCTCCTTGCGCTTATTCTTTAAATAATTCTTGAAGTTTTTCCACATGGGTGGAAATTTCTCGATGATTGCAGTCACTTGAAACGATTCACTAGAAACATGTTCTCCGAGTGAATGTTATTTAGAATAACCTGCAATTCTTGTACTTGACAAATGACCGTCTTTGAATTTACCACTTTGTAGTACAAGAATTTCCCCACGATGAACTTCTTTGTTTCGACGTCCTCAGTCTTGTATTTCTTCTTCAAGGATTCTCACTGTTTCTTTGCAGACTTCATGGAAATAAACACGTTATACAATTTGTTGTTCAACCCATTCATTATGTAATTTTTGTACAAGAAGTCTGAATGTTTTCATGCATCTAATGCTATCAACAATGCCCTATTATTTTTCCCTTCTTGTACAGAGGGGAGCATCATCATTCAAGAACTTCGCCAGTTTATGGTTGTTAGATAGAACAATATTTTCTATTGCCATCTCTTGAAATCAATCCCGCTGAACTTCTCCAATTTCTCTCCATGTGGAACAAAATTTGTATGAACGGTAGGAGGGGCAACCTCAACTGGAGGAATCACAATAGTAGAAACCAAGTTAGGAACAACCCCTTTCGAAGTTCCCATATTCAAAGTATCATTCGAATAAGTATTGGTATTGTTAATCGTATTCATTTCTTTTTACACAAAACAAAAGATAAACCAACAAAATCATGATCCGAAAAAAAGTAGAAGAAGTTAAATCGAAATGATAATTATTCGAATGATACTTAAGATTGTTGTTTGTAAAATGGATTTGAGCGATTACTTTAATAAATCAAACTTACCAACCTTACCAAAAATTTGGATAGAGTAACGACAAGAAATTGAGAAATAAAAACCAAAGAAAAGGAAGTTAAAACGCCAACGAAAATAGATAAAGTAACACCAAGAAAAATGGATGCAAAATCACTTTTTGTCTTTAAGTCGATTTTGCCCCGCAATGGTGCCTACGGATGATGGCAATCAACTCACAAGATACTACAAATACCTTCTTGTATTTGTAGTACTCCAAAATATAAGAGCAACGAACTAAAAAGTGGCTTTGGTACTCATTTCGAATGAAATAAAAAATCGATTTTTAGGCAAAATTTTGGCTAAGGAAATATAATTTTTATGTTATGCTCTGATTGCATATGATTGTGATGAGTTAAAGGACATCCAATGGTTTTATTTAGAGCAGAGAAGAGGTTGTAAGTGAAGAGACGCCTCAAAACTCAGCAATATTAGCCAATGGTCGCGCCAAAAGTAGAGAGTCTGTCGCTCGCCTGGTGCTAGGTTGTTGCTCGAGTGACAAACTTAGGGTGCAGAAAATTCGATTTTTCCTCCAACTTTGGACCACAATTTCTTATTCATTCGAAATTGCTTTTGAGATTTCAATTATACCACGACAATCTACTCAACGAGTAGAACAAGTTAATCTATTCATTTCCATTGTTTGACTACCGGATCAAGTCCGAATATTTAGCCGAAATTGATACGAATGTTACTTTTCACACTTTATGGTTTCATACTTGACCGATTCCTTCTCTTTTAAACCTCTTTAATCAAATTCCAACATTACTGAAGTTAAAAATAATAAAAAATCTATACAGATCCAATCGCATTTGATAAGTATTAGAAACGTTTTATTTATTTTGAGGAAAAACTAAAATCATATTTAAATTCCCTGATATATATCATGACTTTTCGATTGGTAAACCTAACCATGAATTGCAATTTTATAACATATTCCTTGATAACATATCTTAAAAATCTATATAATTAACATATCGTCAGATTCTTTTCTTGTATATCACCGTATTACTTTGTCCAAAAACTTATGCCAGCAAAAACAAGAGAATCCAATTATTTTTTAATATACTTTTTATCCCACTAAAGATTTGATGCACAACATGTTATATATGTGTGACAGTAAGACTTGATTTCAGAAACTGTGCAAAAAGTAAAGGAAGAGAAGTGTAAAGTAGGTTAAATTGCTTCTGGCACGATGCACACTTTTTTTTGCTATCTAAGCTGCCTCGTGTTAAAAAAGTGTGATATCTGGTTATGACATGTATGCACAACTACAAAAGGGAGTTCTCGTAAGTCATCAGTTTGGCTATTCAAGTCCAACACACGTGCGGTTTGCTTGTAAAGACAGTCAAATCACGATATAGTTCACGTGAAACCTTAACTAGTGGAGTCACTTGAGACTTGAGTGGCCGAACTATGTTTACTCTCCACGAGAGAAATTGGGAAGAATAAGTTTTTTAAGTACGTGAATATGGATCATGAAAAGGAACGCAACTCTCCCATTCCAAAAAGGCTCATCTCCTTTGCCTGATAGAGATTTTTCCCATATTGAATATCAACTTTTAACATCAAGAGTACTTGATTTTCGAATGGTGGGATGATTCAGACCAGTTTAAACGCTACCATAGTTGGAATGATAAAAGTTGTCCACAACTTGAATCCTAGGCTGCCCTTTTTCTTGATCTCTGTATATCTGTTATTTGCTGATGATTGACACCTGTCTATGCTAAAAATTCTTATTATCTTATCCAAAAATCCGAGGAACTCATTATTATTTCAGTAAAAAGGATCCTTATTGGTTCACTAAACTGTGTTCACGTGGCCTTGTCCAATAGAAATCTTTCTTTGCAGACAATTAGACAATTAGCATAACTTCCTATGTTTATCTTAGTGTGTGGATCAAGCTCAACTAACCTCAAAATCAATTTTAAAGAGGTGTAGGTCCTAATTTTCAGAATAATGCTATACACGATCAGCGACTACAGTAGTCATCATATGTGATAGCTTGTTATTTAGAACATTAATTTTTTGTAATTCTATTGCCTCAAATAACAAGTTAATGCATCAAATAGTAAGTTACTACATATGATGACTATTGCAGTCGTTGACTATGAATAACATTATTCTAATTTTTAAAGTTAAGTGAACTTACACAGTTTTATACCAATTTTAATGTACTTAGCCCATATTTTGGTGCAACATAAAATTTGATAAAAATCCTTAATTGAAGTCAACTATTAATTTTAATTATATGTTTCATGGACACAACTAAAATGCAACCAAATTTCTAAATGCTTAAACGTTCTGATGCCACTTGCTTTTAAGGTGACTTCTAGGACTAGATCACCTGAGACCTTGCCAAGTCTAGATCTTGCCTAAAGCATGGATGTTTTGACATCTCTAATTACTACACTTAAAATGTGTAGTACGATAGGATTGAAGATTACTCAAAACATTAGGGCATAAGATTAAAAGACATACTTATCCAAGGACTACAATTATATGGCTACAGATATCTATAATATATTAAATATCACATGAGAATCATTTTTTGGACGATTTTAACCATACTACAATTCAATAATACCTTACTTTTCGTTTTTCAATATGTAATAAATATTACAAAATTCTTATCATGTATAAATTTCGTATTATTGATTCTTAATTAATTAACATTAATATAGACTCAATGAATCTTGATCTACATGAATCTAGTGTTATTATAAATGAATTTATTTATATTCGTGTGTCTAAAAATTTTAATGGGGCTTAAATTCATGTATTAATTAGTTCTAATGTATCAAATGTAGTATAAAAAGATTGTTCATTTGTAGTATTTTATCATCAAAAAAATTTTGAATCATAGAAATTGAGTTTTGAGAGTCCAAATTTCTTATCTTAAATTTATATTCTAAATTTTATTTTCTTTGGTTGGTTTGAAACTTATCAAATCCTCCCAACAAATTGGCATCAAATATTATTTTTATAACACTTATAAAATATTTCATAATAACGTGCAATGCACGTTCAACTCTGACTAGTATAATTAAATGAAACTAATGAAAAATAATTTTATATAATCAATTAATTTTATAAATATGCCCATTTGGGCCAGTCATAAAGTCAGATGAGTGCACCCTGGCAGTACGGATTGTTTTCAATTGGGTGCGGCCCGATAAAAGCGTGCTAAAATTCTTTTTCTATTTTTCTCTCGTTAAAGTTCACATGAAAATCCCAAAAAATAGTCAAACTTTGTTGCTTGTAGAAAAAAAGTTTGATGGTCAGTTTAACGTTGTTAAATAGGAATAACATTTCTCTTTCCCCTTATAGAAATATTAAGGAACCCGTCAGATTCCCCACGTGTCATTAACTAATACGGTGACGGCGCTATCATTTGTCAGACTTATAATAACTTTAACATTAATTTTAAATTACAGATTGGTCCTCGATTTCTTCCATTTTTCAAAAAAAAAAAAAAAAAAAAAAAGAGTCTTGTAAGCCTATGTTTGGTACACATTAAAATTTTCATTTTCATTCTTCTACTCATTTTTAACCACACATTTTTTAATAGAATAATATTTTCCATCACATCAATAACTTTTCCTTCTTTTTCAACCACACATTCTCCATCAATTTAATATTCCAGAATACATTCTTCCAAAATAATGATGTTCAAACACACCCTATTCACTTAGCCTCTGATTGAGCCACATTATTTTTTCATTCTCATTCTTCTACTCATTTTTAACTACATATTTTTCAATAAAATAATATTTTTCATCACATCAATAACTTTTCCTTCTTTTTCAACCACATATTTCTCATCACATCACTTCAAAAAAATGTATTCTCTTATTTTAATGTGCACCAAATTCTTTTGACTTGTACTATTGGAGCCACCTACCATGAATACATTTTTCCTTTTTGGCCTCTATGTTGTGAAGTTTTGTATAATATCTGTTTGAACCACATTAAAATTTTCATTCTCATTATTTTACTCATTTTTAACCACACATTTTTCAATAGAATAATATTTTTCATCACATTAATAACTTTTCCTTCTTTTTCAACCACACATTCTTCATCAATTTAATATTCCAGAATACATTCTTCCAAAATAATGTGGTTCAAACACACCCTATTCACTTAGCCTCTGATTGAGCCACATTATTTTTTTCATTCTCATTCTTCTACTCATTTTTAATTACATATTTTTCAATAAAATAATATTTTTCATCACATCAATAACTTTTCATTCTTTTTCAACCATGTATTCTCCAACACATAAACAGTAAAAATGCATTCTTACTCCTAAAATGTGCACCAAATCGGGGCTTACAAAAAGGGCTTGAGTTTGACGTTAAGATCAGCATCCCGATACTCTCTTTGTTCTCTTTCTCTCACTAATTAATCAGCCTCTCAAATTGTTAACTTTATTTCCAAGCACAAAAAGGTGAGCTTTTATCATATTTCTTGAATCAGATTTGACCTAATTGTGATTAAGATCTAATGGTGTGTTAATTTCTCTTTTGGCTCTTTGACAGAAGAAACCCTAGAAACTTTGATGGGGAGGGGAAAGATTGCGATTGAACGAATCAATAACTCGACGAGTAGGCAAGTGACTTTTTCCAAGAGGAGAAATGGGTTGCTGAAGAAGGCTAAGGAGCTTGCAATTCTTTGTGATGCAGAAGTTGGATTGATGATCTTCTCCAGCACTGGCAAACTACATGAATTTTCAAGCACCAGGTAAGATTAAAAAATAAATAAAAGAATAGCAAGCATATATAATTGTTAGATATTGAATTTGAATTTATAGAGTGTGTGATTTTTGAACTTTTGCTTTGTTTTTTGAAATTCTAATGTTGTTTGCATGGCCATCAAGACAAAAATTTCATAGCAATTGTGATATTTTCTTCATATATTTTGTTATTCAGATTTGAGATGATTAATTTTATTTATTCAAGTACATATAGATGGGGAATTAATTCTGCAGGATTGCAGAAAAAGTTAAAATCATGAATAATTCCAGAATCATGATTTTCTTTTGTATATATACATTTTTAAATACAAGTTGTTTGGTGAGTTCATGAACATCATACATGAATTCGATAAATCTCAGTAATAACTGAGTGAGTAACTTAAACCACTGTCATTTCTCTTCCCATCTCGTTTTCTTGATTTATATTTTCATTATAAAACCATTTCCTCTTTCCACATCTTCATTATTCTGATCATCCATCCACATATAATTAATTACATTTCTTCATTATTCTAATTACATCTTCTGGTAAAGCAGAAGTGAATCATTTCTTTCCTGATGAGTGCGCCATGTTGAGATATTTCCTTTCGTTTGCATTTGTTATAATTAATTACTTCATTTATTAATCCCATTCCGAAGCTATAGAACTTGAGTATATATAATTTCATTTTTTTAATGCTAATCAAAATGTGTAAAAATTAAGGTGTCATCAATGTCTCAAGAAGATAATTTATCTCAAAGTACTTCTCACATCTCTTAAACCCGATAAGGTTTCTTACCATTTGGTACAACACTATTCATTTGCACCATTTTATTCCAAAATGGTTTAATACCTTTTTACCTTCTCTTCCACCTTGCACCAATTTTTGTTAAGGCTTATTTGTCCATTTTCTTATACAATAAATTAT
>CAIGRF010330741.1:18129-28227 GCA_903798235.1 Fraxinus ornus | reverse complement strand
ACACACACACACACACACACACACACACACACACGTATGATGAAGGCACCTTTTGTTTGTTTTTAGTGTGGAGTTATTATTATTATTATTAACTAAATTTATATAGCGTGATATTTTGATGATTATTTAAAATGAAAACCTATAAAAAATAAAAATGAAAATCCATAAAACAAACTACGAATGCCTTTCATATATTTGTAGAATCTATAAAAGTCAATAGAATTTCATGAACTCTACAAAAATCAACCACTTAAAAAAGTTTATATAAATATTTAAAAGTTTAAATTAATTTAAATTGATTCATTTAAATTAAATACATTTAAATGATTTCATTCAAATTCATTTCTTTTATGTTTCTATAAGTTTTCAACTGTCTAGATTTAATTCCTAGTTTCCCGTGTAACTGCAGTGCTTTTTGGAAGGATATAGTCGTGGGCTCGATCCAGATATTTCAATACTCGGAACCACCTATTATATTTCGAGTATTTCATAAATGAAATCATTCAGTTCGTTGTAATTATTGGAACCAAACCCAAACTCGAACAGCTGGTTTCGATTCGGGTTCGATTCCACTCATAATATTTTTTTTATACATATTTAATGTAAAATTTTCATATACAACATTTCGACACATATACCTAACACGCTACTACTTGACAATATTTGTGCAACGAGAAAATTAAGCTAAAAAATCTTCAAGAAGTTAAGAAATCTAGATTCACGATTCAAGATAGTGAAGACTATATACCAAGAAAAGAGGAAGAAATTAAAATATCAAGAAGTAAATTACAGTTTGAGGACAAATGATTTCTTCTTAATAAATTTTATTTGATTCACAAGTAAGGCGTGTTGGAGCCTATAATTTAATTACAGACAATACTTAAATTCTTCTACTCTTAAAATGAACCGGCATAAAAAATACTAATTATATACATAATTACAGTGTATTAAGAAATTGCAGTCCATATATTGAACTCATTCTATTTTAATAAAAATGAAAAATTATATTATAAAAGATAATCACTCGAGATAACCAAAAATGTACATTACATCGTAAGTTATGAACATATCAAGTTCAATTACCACACGTTCTAAAAAAAAATCACTTAAATTTGTAAACAATGCAAAAAAACAAAAAGCTCGAATTGCAAATTATGAACGCTTTGTTTCATTAACTTACACCACAAACTTTTGATTCATAGAAAGTTCAAATTACTAAGATTTATAACGTGTACTAACATCTAAAATACAATAATCTGATATGAGGCAAGAAGGAAAAAAGTAGGAGTTAGTCTTGATTTAGCCCTTGTTTGATAGTTATTATTTGAACTATTTTTTCTACATATTCATTTTCAACCACAAATTCATACAATAAAATATTATGCACTTAAATTTAATTTATTTTTCTACTTTTTAACCCCACATTCTCCTAAAAATCACTATTCAAAATATTATTTTTCTTAAATAATGGCCATCAAATATGGGCTTGTTAGATTAGAATCCAAATTAGAGTATTCGATTTTGTATTCTTTTTACCTAGTTTATAAATTGTAAAAACCAAAAAATTCATAAAAATATATGTTCCATTCGGGTACCCACAGTTTTGGTTCAATAATCAAGACCCGACACGGACCCAATTAGTTAGGTTCCGGTTCGAGATTTTCGAATCGGTTAAAATGCGCATGCCTAGAAGGAGATGTTTTTGTTCTTATTCACCTCTTTTTTTTTTTTTTTAAATTCTATTAATAAATAATTAGTAAATCTGTCAAGTGTTCTAGAAATTATAGAAAGTAAATTATTGTGCTTAACAAAAATTATTCACCTTTAAACATGAGCCTTTGCTTTGGCAAAGTTATTATGCTTATTGTTTAACTAAAGCTAAGCAAAAGAAAGGAAACATAGTTTTTACGCAAAACAAGAACTATCATCCAGTAATGCTGTCGATAGAATTTTCGTTTCACATAGCACTTACGTTGTCATTCCAAGCATTGGTTCCCAAGTCGACAATTTGTTATTAATTTATCATTTAATTTCTAAAATTGAAAAAGACCATACGTACAGGTTTCCTGACAGGGTACAGGGCCTTGCATAGCACTTCTCTCTAACATTTCAGTTTAAAACAACCATTGAATCTTGGATCCATACATAGAATCTGTCTGGAGGTGATTAAAATTTTTCAAAATTGATTTTTGGTCCGTTTGCCTTCGACCACCATACACAAATCTCAGCCACTTTGTTTGAATTATAGCCGTTGCCCTCTTCAACGGTCATGTAAAGCCAGTTTTGACTGATTTTCAGCACAATCAAACAGCCACATAGTAGTGTTCATAATGGTCACATGTTTGACTTCTATTGGAGGCAAGAGCGGACGCAGATTCGAAGTTGGGGGGGCACAATCGAACTTGCAAAGAAGTTGAGAGAAATTTTACAATCGAAAATTTACGTTAAAAAAAATCAAACCCCCATGTAATTTTGCATCCGAAAATTTACATGGGATATGACTTTTTCGGATGTAAAATTTCGAAAATTTTTGATGTCATATTCCATATAAAATTTCCTAATAAAATGATGAAAATTATATTAAGAAATTTTTATCGAAAAAATAGTAAATGTTAATGAAATAATTGATTTTTTTTTTAAAAAAAAAATATGCGAGTTAGACGTTTTTTTTAAAACTCACTTTTAACATATTTTTAACTATTTTCAATTTCTGTTTGGACTATTCGATATGCCCATAATATAGTTCTCGAAATAAGCTCTGAGATGATATAAGTAATTTGTAGATTCGATTAGCGTACAATCGTCGGAGAATTTTTTAAATTAGCATATTATCGAAATTCAAATTTATTGTGATTTTGTCCCTGTTTTGTGGAGATTAAAATCAAATTTTAAGTAAATTTTGATAAAAGTTAAAATAGTTATGAATTTCATGAAATATGTTATTAAAATTAATTGTTAACTTTAATTTAGATTAAAATGTAGATTTCAATCGATACTTAACACGAATGTATAAAAAATAAAAAATAAAAAACTCAAAAAAAATTTTCTTTTTTTTGGGGGGGGCACGTGGCCCCCAGGACCCCCTGGGTCCGCCCATGATTGGAGGGGTGCCGAGTGCCAATAGGAGCAAATAATGTGATCATTATGGATATCTTTATGGACATAGCTATGCACCCATAGCATTGTCCTTGAATCTTTACATTATTGACACATGCAAGGGCCCGACACTCTTCCAATAGGAGTCAAACATGTGACCATTATGAACATCTTTATGGACATAGCTATGTACATATAGCATTGTCCTTGAATCTTTACATTATTGACACATGCAATGAGTAAATGCATTTATTAGTCTACGAAAAATGAAACAATTGTACTAATTTGCCCTACCCATGTAAGAATTTAACAATCATTTGTAAGTGTTGCGTCCAATCGATATTGGACATAAACACTTTTAATATATGTTTAATGCATTTATTTTGGTAAGATAAACTATTTATTTGACTTGCTATTCTAATAAGTTATATTAAATAATAAAGTTCGTAAATTCAACTTTTAGTAATTTGTTAATCACAAAGAGTTGTGATTGTGACATAAACTACATATGTCCGGATCTTAAATTAATCATGGTCGTAAGTAATAACAAGATACGGATATCGGTATTATAGATAGACCATTACGTACGACATTTCTTACTGGTGATCTAAGTAGCTGATTCCACAAGCGACAGCGTGGTGACACTTAAATGAACACATGAATGTTTTTTTATAGAACAAAACATTGGAGCTCCATTGAAAATATTCCATATGGGTAACTATCTGAGTGTCAGTGGTTGATCTGTAACGTTCAGTAGTTGAATTGATCATTCAATTTAAGGTCATCATAGTGCCTTATATGGAGACAGTTATACTTTTGGTGATGTTGGATATTGCTCTGCTAAGAGTTGCTAATATGACATCGTTTATGTATATATGTCAAATCATATGAAGGTTATAAATGATCAATAAATGATATTATGATCTACATTCCATTCGGTTAAGTTGATAACCAAATCCTTGGCCAATGTGTGCTCATATTGACTCAAGTGTAGAATGAAAGATTTGATCGATAATCGAGATGACACTCTTCCATATCTCATAATTGATCAGATTATATTGATGAAATGATTCTAGTTTCACGATAAACGAACAAATTTGATTTTGTCATGTCATGTATTTTTTTGGTCATATATATTGTCCGACACATTGTTAGATGTCAATTTAGGATGACAAATGCGAATTTGTGATAAATTAAAAAGGGATATCTTAATTTATCGATTGTGATTAGATCAAAATAATAATTCAGGTTGTTAGGTATCATGATTGAGAACCTAATGAGTCACACACAAAAAGAGAAAAAGAAGAATGAAATTTACCAATTAACTAATGATAAGTGTTGGACAATTAATTAACTGAGTTACTTGTTAATAGACTTGAATTAATTAATTGGATTAATTAATTCATTGATCGAATTTAATTAATTGAATAATTAAATATTGGATCGAATTAAGTTTAAGAGACAGGCCAAACTCATTTGAACTTCTATCAATAGGTTGGTAGGTTTTGACAAATCATAAACAATACAATTATATTCTTGCTAGCACAAGAAAAGAAAAATCATGGTTCTCTTAATCTTGTTCTCCGTGTGAGTTTTCATTGGAAGTTGAACAACTGAATAGTCGTGGATTGCATATCAAAATTGTTCTTCAAGGAATTCATCAAAAGGTATAATTTTCTATCACAGTTTTATCTAAATACAAAGAAGATCTTTGGTGGAAATTGAAATTTTTTTTTGTATTTTCCGATGTGTATGATTACGTAATTTCTCAACATTATTTTGTACTGGACCATTAGATATACGACAAATTTTCGGAACTCAAATGCCAAGCTAGGTGAAATTGAGGACATATATTTAAAATAGCACATAAAAGCACAGTATGAACGTGTGTAGGAACAAATAACTCCGAGTTGTTCATGGGTGGCACTCGAATCCAAATTTCTTAGATAAATGCATAAAACTTCTCTATATTACAAAACACTGTTACATATATGGCACAAGACCAGAGAGCAAATTGAGTTGAAACGAGGAAGCCATTTCAATGAGATAATATTTTAAGACTAAATGATTTCTGGAGCCACGCACGCCATCCTCCTCCCTTTTGAGCAATAGCCTGCGACCTTGCTTCAGTCATGTGTGGATTGATTTGCTTTTTGCACAAAACGAAGTTCCTTACTCCGTGTGATCCTATTAACTCCGCTGGATAAAGAGCTGAAACCAAAAAGATTATAAATTATTTTGCAAAATCCCCAATTTCAGGCAAAAGATGTTAGATGCTCAAGTCCAACCAGCCCACAAAATGCATACTAATAGATTAAAACGAAGGAGTATATAATATTCAGCCCCAACAAAGATCGAGACTAGGGCGTTTATGGATCTCACCATAAGATAGTTCATTTCAATATCGAGGTAGGTACTTCAAAGTACAAGTAGGCTCCTATTTATATGATTGTAGAAAAATAAATTTGAGAAAAGAGTTGGGTTTAATTATACCGTCCAATCCAGCATTGGCAGGGTAGAGAAAGAAACTGTTGACATCAGAACCAAGAATTGGAAGGCGTCCCTCGCGAGCATATAACTTTAAAGCAGTCTCAACCACCGCTGCAGAATTATCATCTTCATTCACAATAAATCTTATTGGGCCTGAACTCCCAAATACATTGACAGTAATCAAGAACCTATTGCTCTTCGTGTTCATATTCTGATCATCATTTTTTTTCTTCTGTTTGGAAACAGGTTTCTTCACTTTCTTATCCATACTTCGATTTTTCTTTAAGGAAAAAAAATTGATGTTTTAAGAAAATTAAGCTGATGAAAATGATTTATTGTTGTGAATTGTGTTCAAGGATCAAGGCCGATGCAACGATAATACCAGGCTTTTTTGTGAGAACCGAAGGATGAAGTGAGGAAGCACGAAAATTGAGAAGACTGCGCAGAAGATGATGAAGCAGGAAGCATGAAAAAACTGATGGTTTCTACCATTCAAGCCGTGATTTTAAGATGGATTCTGCAAAAGGAAGAAGTTGTTTCTCCTTTTTGAGATGAGAGAGAGAGAGAGAGAGAGAGAGAGAGAGCAAGTTGTAGTTTTGTGTGTTGGTATTGTTCATGTGAAGGAGTTGTTAGGACAGGTAATATATTTATAGGGTTAATCTACTTGTACAAAATTGGGTTACAAAATTGTTGACAAAATATGTGTTGACAAGATCTGGACCAATAATTTCAAAAATCGAGATCTTGTTAATACATATAATTTTGTCAATCATTTTATAATTCAATTTTGCACACATAGCATTACTCATATTTATATAATAAGTGCGGTACATGCATGACCTCTGAGGTAGGATGTTACGTACTAGGTTGTTTGACCAACAAATGTTGAATATCAGTATTTTAAAAATTGGACGGATCCAACTTGTTCAACTGATAAAAATAGGAATCGAGACCAAAATCGGTCCAATTAAGCTTACAAAACCTCTAATTAAAAACCCGCTTTAAAACCTGTTAAATCGGTCGATTTTTAAAAACCCGTGACCCGTTCTCAGTTTAACTTATGTAAATGTATATTTTTAAAAAAAAATATTTAAATGCATATATTTTTTTTAAATTTTTGTAAATATATATATTTTTTAATTTTTTAAAAATACTGTTACCCTTTTGACCTTTGACCATTTCTCTTTTTGGGTCGATGGTAGAGTCAGCTTTTAAAACACTGGAAAATATAGACAATCCGGTCCCAATAAATTCTTAATATGATAATTGAAAATATTGAGACGGCTTGATAGATATTATTGGGTCGAATTTGAACTCCATCAAATTAGTTTTGGTTATTTTTGAAAGAGATACTCGATAAGATGTATTTTAAACAAGTTTTCAATGAAAAGCATGAATTGATCGTAGTCTAAACAAGAAGTGTTGCTGCTAATTCGATTTCCTTTCCCTTCGATGGGGAAAATGCGTATGAGGTTTGTTGACTTCATCTTTGTTAAAATTCTATTTGAAAAGGTTTGTGTTACCAGATAAATCAAAAGGTGAATATGATTAAAACAGTTGACTTTACCATACAAGATTTTGTACAAAATACTAAGCATTAAAATACATTACAATGTATTTACTAAAATAATATGTTTAATATGTTATACTAATACAAAGATATTTGAATTTATTTTTATTTTTATTTTTCAACCTTGTTCGATTAACATTACCGTATAAATCTATAATATAATTAAAGCTTGCATATGTCAATACTACTCGGCATTCAGCAAATAGTTCCCTCACACAAGTTAAAAGCAATCTAATTACAATTAGTCAACCATTAAATTAGTTAACATTGCGATTATTAAGAATATAAAAAGTGCATATTAATATTAAACAACTCAATAATGTAAAAGCATCTAAGACAAAGATGTTTGCCGTACCACTAATTTTTAGTAGCAATAATTTGCAGGAATCCATCAAATACTGAGGTTGAGAATTGAACATGTGGACATTCTTTGATGTCATGGATGAAAATAATTTGCCTCAACTTGTACTTTTACTAATATTTTGAAGTGTGTATCTGCACGAAAGGGTTATTAGCAGAAAACGTCTATGCGTGTGGAGTTTATTGTGTAAAATGTTCTAACCTTTTTTTTTTTTTACATTTTCATCCATATGTCAACCTTTTATTTCAGAAATAATTCTTTTCATTCATTTTCATCCAATTTTTCCATAAAAATTGTGGAACAATGAATATATTCTCCTATTTAAATAAAATAACAAGAAAATAAAAGAAAAATAAAGAACTAATTGCAATTATACTCACAAATCTTTTTAAAAAATGCAAATGAATCCCAAATAAATTATTAAAAATTAGATTGGGAGTTTGGGAGTATGATTGCAATTAGCTCTTTATTTTTCTTTTCTTTTCTTTTTATTTTATTTAAATAGGAAGGTATATTTGTTATTTCATAGAGAAATTGGATGGAAATAAATGAAAATGATGATTTTCGCAATGAAATGTTGAAATATGAAATACAAAAAATAAAAATAAAAAAATACAACGTTGGAACGTTTTGCACAATGAAGCTGCATACGTAGGGACGTTCTATGTTAATAACCCTTGCGAGATAAGGTAATGGATATTAGGATTTAGATCATTCTAAAATGTTAACTTTATTAAGAGTAGTAGTTCAAACCATTAGCTGTTGGTCTATATTTTATTATGGAATTTATCTCTAACATATCCTTGTAGAATGATGGATCTTTATAGCATACCAATTTTGAAATATACGTTGCTTACAAACGCCCACTAAAGAACATATTTGAAATCCATCCTTCAAAATCACCCTTCTACGGGTTATGTAATTTTGTAAACCCGTGTGTCGTAATGGTGGCCATCGGTTGTATCTTTTACTCTCATGTTGCCTTTTCAAAGGAACGATTTGAGGTTAATACATGATTCTCAGCCACTCTTGCAACTCGAATTTCAATCTTACACTGCGTACATGTACCTAAGCTAATTCTTTTTTAGTGAAGTCAATAGTTGTATGTTACAGGACTTATCATATCAAGGTCATTGTTAAGTCCAAATTATAATTAGCAAATTCTAAAATTGTGATTGACAATCTTCGTCAAAATCAAGTCCTAGTTGAATTGTATTATGAGTTTATCGAGTTGTAATCAAAGTCAAAATAGGAGTTATTGAGTCATAATTAAAGTCAAAAAGTTGGGGTTGGTAGTATAGTTGATGAGTGTATTTTACACACTTATTCGGGCTCCAAAACATTGATATTTTGTAATCTTTTTAATGGAATTATAGCATAATTTATTATATAATGTGTTATTAGGTGAAACTCAATTAATGGAAGTGAAATTGAAAGAAAGAAACAAAAAATGGCGAGATCCAAAGTTGGGGGCTAAAGTGAAAATACTCAAAAGTTGTGTCGAAACTCACGATGAAGATTCGAGAATGCTAGGGGTCAAATGGATACAACTAAAGATCAAAAGGAGTAAAAACAAATCAATTTTGAACCGCACAAGGATGTCCAAAGTTTTAGTTGAAAAATTGAGACCCATTTTTGGCTCAATAAACGTTCGAATTGAAAAAGAGCTATATCAAAGTTGTAGCCCTTTAAGTTACCTTTCCAACGCATTTTAAATCGCCCTAATCGGACATCGAAGAAAACGTTATGATAAAAATAATGAAGAAGACGCAGAATGGCTGCGCTACCTTTTCAACAACAGTAGAATTTTTACAGAAAGGCAACGCCTAGGCACCGCACCACACAAATAGGGATTTTTGCTATTCGGCCCGTGAGAAGCCTATAAAAAGACTCCAAACTGGCCAAGAACGTGCTGGGAAGTATAAATAGACCTAAAGAGGCACTGATAAAGGAGTTCCACACATTGAAAAAAAAGATACAACTAGAGATTGAGAGAACAATTCAAAGGAGGAAAACATCAAGGATTTCAAGTTTGAAACATTGATTGGAAGAAGAAGAAGATCTTGGTGCAAGTTTTTTTTTTCTACATCTATCTTTAAAATTCGGTGATGTACTCAATATCAATTCTTTTTTTCTTCTTTATTTATTATGAATAGCTAAACTTTAAATTAGGGCGAACGATATAATTTACTTGAAAATTTGCATGTCTTTTATTCAAAATTTTTGGTATTTTATTGTTCATGTGTTGATTTTATTATGAATTTAATGCATTAAATTACTTGATCACTAATTTGATGACTTTGTGAGTATTTTACAATCGAGAGGTGAGTTTGAGATTTAGAGCATATAGTAAAATTCGATAATTTAGAATAACGTGTAGAGATACCTATACTAAATATTGTGATTACACATGAATTCTTAGAACTAATATTTCGTTTAACTAAGGTAGATTCACATGTGATTGAAATAGTTAAATATGTTCAATGAGATCTCGAGAGGGATAAATTGAATACCGTAGAAGAATTCGATCGAACACTATATTAGGCTCTTGAATCTTGAATTAGGACTTAAAGGTGATCAA
>CAIGRF010330622.1:19393-37556 GCA_903798235.1 Fraxinus ornus | reverse complement strand
CAAATAAATATTTAATTTAATAAATTAATTGTAAAATATAATTAATTATTTCAAATAAAAACCTGAGTTTTGTAAATTTAAACCTTTGGGCCTGATTTTTGATTTCATGAAAGATAAAGTCTGATCCATGAATTTTTCCCTTTTCATTTTCCACCTCATTTTTAGAAGAAATGTTATCGTTTATGGGCCCCTACTTAGCCCCTTTTTTAGAATTTTATCTCGTAACTTTCATTTTACAACGGCTATATTTCTTCTAATAATAAGCTAAAAATGACGCCCAAATGTAGGCTAAAATTAATATTTTTTATTTTATAAATTAAGTCAATTAATTTCCACCAAACACTATTATTACTAATTATCATTATATAATTAATAAAAAATGGTGGAAAAATGTAAGGTTATAGTACAATGCTCAAAAATTGTAGTGCAATGCTAAGAAAATTTCTTTGTTTGCTCAACTTGAATTTTGTATATTTGTCTTTATGATATTCATTGATTAATGGACATATTATTTTTCTTTATTGTTACAATTGTGCAGAATGCGAATATTAGTTTTGATGCCACTCAAAAAATTTATGTACGAGTTAGGAGTCTGGAAAACTGTTTGGTGCTCATTGAAATTTGCATTTTTTTTTTCACTTCATTGCATAAGAGAAAAAATCATCAAAATCTAAAATTAGATTCTCTCAAATTCCAAGAGGTCATATTCTAAGAATTTTTAACCCTTACAAATTTGATTCAATACACATCTTCATATAATATTTAATAATTTTCGAGTTATAAGCCATCCCCGCAATTTTGATTCACGCTTGTTTAAGTCCCATTTTTATTTTTTTAATATTTTTTTTGTATAGAATGTATTTTGAAATAGTAGATTGATGGAGAATGTATTGTTAAAAAATAGGGAAAAGTTTTAAATTTATTTATAATATTATTTTATTGAAGAATGCGTGGTTGAAAAGAGGAGAGAGAAAAATGCATTTTAAAAAAATGAGAATCAAACAAGAGCTTAGTATTGTTATCTTTAATTCATAAGAAAAAATCTATTTTTTGTTTTCCTAAATTATGACTACTAATCTGTTTCGCACTATTTTTAGTTCGCTAACAATCAAGAAAAGGATAATACTATTGTGTAAGGGACAAACCTCTTGAAACAGAGTCCCAAAAAGGGGTGTATTTACTAGCGAAGATTTACAATTAGAAATAGACAACATACCTCCAAGGGGCGCAAGCACACAAGTACTGAGAGAATGATTTAAAGTTAAACTAAGAAATAAAAATTACATATTCTCTTGTTGAGAGTTTTTGATTTGGGAGGGGGGGCTTCTCTATGTCTTTACTTCCTTTTATATTTTCTTAATGATTNCATTACTCTCGCCTTTTAACTGCTTATCTTTAAATCGTGGGGCATGTCAAATTCGTCTAATAACTGCTTCCATAACTGCTGGATTAGTCGACCATAATGCCTTAAAGGTGTCCAACCTTGGGTGACTTAAAGGCTTGGGCGATAATATGGCAATCGCGCTGGGCGATCACACGGCTCTTCATTCGTTCAGCTTCTGTACGGTCTTCAAGTTTGGGCGATGACGCTTTTCTTGTTCTTGGGTTTCTATTACCTTCATCAATGATCCTTCCTAGGCCTTTATCTTGGACTCCCTAATTGGACTTCTCACATTGGGCCTTTAATCTTGGGCTGCATTTTTAGGGTGTCAACATAATCATTAAGAAGGCTCTTGAATGCATAACCTCCCTTTTTTTTATTTTTTTGACCAAGTTTGAAATTTCGCAACAAAGTTCCCCATTGAGTCGTGGAACTTTGAAAGCCATAATCACCTAAAAAATTTAAGATAGTCGTCACTTATGAATTTTAATGTTGATGACAGGTATGCTGAAATTTTCTGAATATCATTGCTTGTGCTAATTAAAGGAGCACTTTCGAAATGTGCTAAAATCACGATTTTTGGTCCGAGTTAGTCTTTAATATATTTTTTAGATAGGGATGATTACATAATGCTAAACAAAGTTAAGGAAGAACTAAGTTGATTTGAGCTCAAAAGCTTGTACAGAGATATTTTAACAAGAAAATCTCTCGTTTTACACTTTAAAAAATCAGTTTTTTGTTGAGGATAATTTGTTGTATCTAAAAAAAGTTGGGAATAGAATATTGTGGTGTACATTTATATTTTCGGTTTGTACCATCTATTTGTTAGTAGTAGAATTAGAATTTACGTGATAGTACCAAGTTCGTATGGACCCATAACACAAGTGCGTCAAATGGTGGAAAAATTTAAGTTTATAGTGCAATGCTACACTTAGTGCTTGTTTGATCTCCTTTGATTGTCAAAATGCTCAACAGCTAGAAATGTGCCGTAAAATGCCAATTCGACAATGCTAATTTGAGTCATAAGCTATAGGAATGTTTGTCGTGCAATGGAAATTGGTGAAATGGATTTATCCCAATTTGCTATAAAGTGTCAGATCGACATGTCCTATGGATTTATCCCAATTTTCCTACTCTTCCAAGATTCAAAAAGAACCCATTTCAAATTTATATCTCGATCAATGAGTGAACAAGACTGTGTAAGGATTCCTAGCATGTTCACATTTGAGATGGGTTATTGCAATTTTTTGCATGTTTGGAAGTCAATTTGCAAGCACACTTTTGAGGTCTAAAGTGTAATTTCAATGAAATATATTTATTTAGTATAAGAAAAAATAATAATGTTATTTATCGCCACAATCATCATCACCTATTAATAAATAAGTCCAATAAATGCAGAGACATGTAATCTATTTTATTGGATTTATCATTTATTGCTAACTAAACATGGTGGTCATCACCAGTGGTATTAAATAATACTATTCTATAAGAAATAGATGATTTACCTCATTTTATGTCCATCGGGTGCTGAAAGATTTTCGAAAGATGATTGTGTAGAAAACATCTTAACACAACTTCATTGAACCTGTAAAGTGTAGTTTTGAACTTAGCATGTGGTCAGTACAAAGTTCATGATGTTAAAACTACGCAATTCTCCATACCAAGTACAAAGTACACATATTTTCACAAAAAGCACAAGTGCCTCAAATGGTGAAAAAGAATTAAGGTGTTCGTGCAATCGACGTGCAGGTTGATAAAGCATTTATAACATATTTTTGGATGAAGCAATAGAAAGTTTGTTTGAAGTTTAAACAAGAATAATGCAATTTGACATCATTAGTGTTTTAACACCGATTCAGGTGATATCGCTTGTATCAATAAATTATATGTTTAATTAAACACAATTATTACACGTAGACCAATACTTTAGTATCACTGATATTAGATAACATTATTCTTAAAACAATGAAACACATTTATTTGACACCTCTAATTCCCAACAGTTCTATCATGACTCCCAATGATTTTGATTTGACTTTTTCCCCCCAGCATTTAGTGCTCCCTAAGGACTTTTTGTTGAGTAATGGTCATTATTTTAGGTCATATATACTGCTAGAGCATCAAAACGTCTAAAGGACCTTATCTAAGGTGTTATAACACTTTTTTTTTCATGTACGGTTGTATCAATTTTTTTTTTATAAGATATTGTTCATTCATAACATGTTTTGTAAGGAGGATTGAATAAAACTTGTTATAGGTAAGGAAGAAAATAAAATTAAAATCTTATTTATATCAAACTTGCAAGTTCTTCTTTAATTGTCGAGTACTTGGTAACTCGATATATGCCACAAAATGTCAATCCAACAATGCCAATGACGGAACTTAATCATAGGATGAAGAATTTATGTCTAGCAATGCAAAGGATCGAGCTTCCTAATCATCTACAAATGTGAGTCCGACAAAAACTCCAAGGCCAAATTTGAGGAACTTGCTTCAAAAGGTTTGTCCAAATTGAGCGAGAATGAGTCCAAATTGGGTGTGACCCAAATTTCTTGTTGAAGTAATTGAAGTGTACGTCAAGAAGAACTCAATTTGGAATGTTATTGGAGTCATATGTCAAGTTGAAGTTCTATTTTGAAAGTCAATTGGCAGTTGAAAGTTGGTATTGGACTTGAAAAAGAGTTCGGGATAGAGAAAACAACTTGAAACAAAAAAACTGAGAATAACACTCGGGGCCAGGGCGCCCAGAGGTGGAGCCTTACCTGTTCCGATTTTTCTCCTTTTTCGTTTTGGTCTCGATTTTTTGGCATCCTATTTCATCAATGACTCTATTAGGAGGGTTTGAACGTCTCTCACATGTTCCCTATAAATATTATATTATACTATACAATTTCATAGTGTGAGAACAATGTAAGAAAATAGATTACTAGAACTTTAGGATCAATTGTATATTTCTCCATTATTATTGGTGCAATAAAATCTCATAATTCCTCTGTCATATTTTCTTGTCTTCTTTTATTCTTTTACTTGCGATCATATACTTCATTATTGTACCATATAACTTCAACATCTCAATCCAGTGGCTGATTTCATATCAAGTGGTATTGAACGATACATGATCCTTGACTTTTCAACAATTGGTATCGGATATTCTGTGCATAATTAAGATAACTAGTGGTATCAGAGCGCCAATTTAGCAATTTCGCAAGAACACAGTGTTTGATTTATTCGAGTTTTTTTTGTTTGTAATGACTTCCATGAAGTATGAAATTTCGCTTTTGGATCGGAGCACTAGATTTTCGCTATGGCAGGTTAAGATGCGTGCAGTACTTGCACAACTGGATTTGGATGATGTGTTGTTGGGAATTGACAAGATGCCCACAACTTTGACCGCGGAGGAGAAATTNCCATTCTTCAGAACGTTTTGAAGGAGGGTTCATCAACTGCGTTATGGTTGAAATTGAAACAATTGTGCATGACTAAAATCTTACAAGCAAGTTGCATCTCAAACAGCGTTTATACTCTCGTCAAATGGAAGAAGGGGGATCATTGGAAGATCACCTGACTATATTTAAAGAGATCGTCGTTGATTTGAAGATTTTGGAAGTAAAGTATGATGAAGAAAATTTGACCTTGATCCTATTGTGTTTGTTGCCCGCTTCGTTTTTGTCATTTAGAGACACGATCTTGTATCATCGTGATACTCTCACCATAAATGAGGTGTATGATGCTTCATTTTCAAAAGATAAGAAGAAAAATCTGGTTTCAGAGGTCATAGATAGATAATGTATTGTTGCTCATGGTGGTTCTGGAAGGAGAAGATCGAAGTCTAAGTTCAGTAATCAGATTTGTAACTTCTGCAAGAAAAAGGGGCACTTGAAGAATGATTGTTACAAATTGCAAAATAAAGAAAGACTGGCTACAAGTCGATATGGGAAGCAATCAAAGACTTCAGGTGAAGTAGACCTCACTGAGAATATTATAAGTGAGGGAGATCTCTTGGCTATTTCTAACATCGAGTCTAAACCAAAGGAGGATTGAATTATGTGTCCTAATAAAGACTTGTTTACTACATATGAAACCATTTCCAAAGGTATCGTGATTATGAGAGACAACATACCTGTCGGGTTGCTGGAATTGATACGTTCAACATGTTCCGGATTTGAAAAAGAATATCATCTCACTGTCTATCCTAGATTCAAATGGTTATGAGCTCTTTGATGGAGGTGGAGTTTTGAAGATTTGTAAGGGTGCCCAATTTGTATTGGAGTGACAAAAAATGTTTCAGTTATACATTTTGCAGAGTCTTGTAGAATCTAGAAGAGTCAATCAGCACAGGTTCAATTCCGTAGTGGACATTCAGTTTCGTAAAATACCTTTAGGAGCTCGTAAAGGGTCGGATTTGAAGAACACTGCTCGGTGGTTTTCAGGAGATATGGATAATGTCATTTTGCCACCATCACCTAAGGTGCTATTGTATTCAATTTCTAGGGATGGACCCAGTGGTAAAAGGTATGTGGATGCTGATTTAGTTGAGCATGCTTTCAGCATAGTGGAAGGTGTACAATCTAACAAGAGGTCATCTTTAAAAGCATTTGGGTTTGATTCTGCTTGGGGTGTGTTACAGCCCAATTTGGTGAATTTTAAAATTATTATGATTTTTTGGGAGTTTGAGATAACTATGCAGGGTAGTGCTTGGATTTATTGGAAGATGTGGAGTATTTTGTGTTTTGTTGGAAAAATCAATCTTAGTTATTGTTGAAGAGTCTATTCATTCCTTGCAAACGTATTTTCTTCTCCAAGTAGAGAATATTTTGGAGCTTTGTTCGTTGCAGTGAAATTCATGTGAAGATGGAGATTGTTAGAATTTGGGTATGACCTAAATTCCTTATTTAAGTAATTGAAGAATTCTAATTGAAGTACCCCGTCAATAAGAATTCAGTTTGGAATGCTATTGGAGTCCTTGTCAAGTTGAAGTTCTATTTTGGAAGCCCATTGAGAGTTTAAAATTGGTATTAGATTTGAAGAAGTGTTCGGGATGGAGAAAACAACTTTGAACAAAATAAATTGGGAAGAACACCCGGCTCTACGATGCCACCTGCGATTTTTTGCATTCTTCTCTCCTTTTTCGTTTTGGACTCGATTTTTTGACATTCTACTTCATCAACAACTCTACTAAGAGGGTTTGGACGTCCCCTACATATTCTCTATAAATATTAGGTGATTCTATACAATTTCATAAGTGAGAATAATGTGATAAAAAAGATTACTTGAACTTTAAGATCAATTGTATATTTCTCCATTATTATTGGTACAATAAAATCTCATAAGTCATCTGTCATATTTTCTTGTCTTCTTTTATTCTTTTGCTTGCGATCATATATTTCATTATTGTATCATATAATTTCAATATCTCAATCCGGTGGTTGGTTTCATATATAGTGGTATCGAGCAATACGTGATCCTTGAATTCCCAACAATTGGTATCAAATATTTTGGGCATAATTAACATAAGTACATAACAATTTCTTATTAGTCTACTCTTGAATAAGAAGTCGAGGCCAAAAAATGTCAAATTTGACATCTAGAACAATGAGTGAGCACGAGCATCTAAGGCTTCCTTCCATGTTCATATTTGAGGTTTGTATTATTATTTAAGGGACTAAAGTGCAATTTCAATTATTTCAAATGTTATGTGCAATCTATGTGCATATTTTAGTTTGACATCCTTGAGTTCTAAAATTCATAGCTCCTAGAATATAAGTTCGTTAGTTGTGATTCTTATACTCACGTGACCCTAACTCCATACTATAAGTGTATCTCGATCCAAATCTGGTATTCATGGAATCATCGAACTTGTGATCACCCTATATTCATAGTAGTATGTTTATCTATTTTCTACATTGTGTTTCCCAAACCCGGACATAGGCCTTTTTGTGTATTGTTCTCAATTTAAATACACGAAGGCCATTGAAACCTATAACTAAAATTGACACTTATGTCATGTCGAGAAGTTACATACATGTGTTGACACACTAAAAATGCAGCCCAAGACTAAAGGCCCAACAAACATGGCCCAGTACGGAAGTCCAACATGAGAGTATAACGGAAGCCCAGAAGCAAGAAGGCGTTATCGCCCAAGCTCACAAGACGCCTTTTTTGTTTCGTAGGACAAAATCCCAACTTGAAGATACATTGATGTTCAAGGAGTGAAAAATGGACGAGTTGGAGTAAAAAGATGATGCTTGAAGATTGAAGATGTAAAATAGTTGGAAGATGATTGAAAATAGTATAAAATGTACAAAAGATGTAGTAGTGTCCACGCTCAAGCAATGGTGTTCTCTGCTCATGTGATGGTCAAATTAGATGTGTGGAATTTCACATGAAAAGGCTCGTTAGAGAGAGCCCTACCTTCGCTTGAGAGGAACTTTCAGATATTTCTCAGGGTAAATTGCAGCTGAGGTCTCAAACCTTTCATTTTGTTGCAGAATACACCTTAACCTTTTGTTTTTACAGTCGTAGTCCCAAATCTTTTACTTTAATGGTAGCCGAAGTCATTGGATAGATTCCATTCAGAATCCTGTTAGTCAACACTGAAATTGAGATTTTGACTCAAATTGACAAATTAAATGAGGGGTAAAATGGTCAATTTATATTTTTATAATTAAATAATTAATAAAAAACAAAAATAAAGAATAAAAAAAGAAATTCGTCTTTTCCAAACCACCCCACTCCCACCTCTAAATACAATTCCAAAGTAAAAAACTAGAACTCAATGAATTCTTACCACTAACAATCGCTGCCATTTCTGCTTTGCTTGCTCAAAACCTCATTGCCCCCATCCGCAATCACCACCCTCAATCAAAATTTTCCTCGAAACCCGCAACTGCCCTCCCTCAATCTAATTGGGGGAGCAAATCTATTTACTATTCATCCAACAGCAACCCCAAAAATTGAAAATCTAGAAAAAAAAATCAAAACTAATTGGCAAATAGGCTTGATCGGAGTAGAGTGCGATTCATTTGGGTGGCAAAGTCATTTATGGCGAAGTAAGTGACAGTAGGTTTTGGATTGGTCACCAAACTATAACAATAGCCGTCTCCGGCTCTCTTCAACGCTACCGTCGCTGGTTATCTAGATCGACTATCGTCTAAAGTTGAAGCACTGCCTCTGGGGAGCCATGGACAATGCACTTAGTGCAGTTAAATGGCTACAAACTTAGGCTCTATCGATTAGTTTTAATCCATGGTTATTAGATGGGTTCATTTTGATCGGGTTTCATTGTCGAGGTGAGGTGGGGTAGGGTGGGGTGGGTTTTGGAGAAGACGAATTTTTTTATTATAAAAAAATAAATTGACCATTTTATCCCTCATTTAATTTGTCAGTTTGAGGCAGAATTCGAATTTCAGTGTTGACCAACGAAATTCTGGACAAAATCTATCAAATGGACTCCAACTGCTATTAAAGTAAAATATTTGGGACTATGACTGCAAAAATAAAAGGTCAAGGTGTATTCTACAACAAAATGAAAGGTTTAAGACCTCCGCTTCAATTTTCCCTTTTTCTCATGTGAAAACTTGTATTCGGGCAGTTTTGTACATCTACAATTTTGAAGCACAGAAATCATGCCTATATATACGTTGACTTCAAGCCGTGTCCTTACTTAGAAGAGTGTTTCCTCTATTATTTAATTAAGAAGCATGAATAAAAAAAAAATAAAGCTATATATATCAATTCATTGAATATAAAACTACTACCTAAAAAAATATAACATTTCAATGTTTACTAATTTCACATATCCTAAAAGAGAAAATACAAGTAAACCATTGATTTATGCTTGAAAGCATCTTCAAACCTTCCAAAAACTCAAAATTTTTATATAAGAAAGCATCATCCAATCCATCAACATCTTTGACGAATTACATACGATCAAACTTGTGATACAAAAAACAGAAAATACCTTAAGCAATATTGTATTTAAATCTTGAGAATGTAGTAAACCTTGTGAAAATACTTCTTCTCTCATTTCTAGAAGAAAAATCACTAATTGAACTTTTGTAATTAATATTTTCTAGCAAATCATGTTAAATTGATATCAAAGTTATACCATTTGTTAATGAAAAATAACTACTACTCAGACTCTTTAACAATTCCCTTAATTCAAAATAATAATTGTTACGCTTCACCACCGAGACTCCTATATGAAGCCTACGTGGCATTCCATTTGGAGTGCAATGGACCTATCGAAGCCCTCTAGCCGCAATGGTTGTGTTCAATGAAGCTAAATCTGAAGCTCTACCATGACAAGAGACGACCCACCTCCTTTGAAGATCTCCTATTGATAAAATTCTATTCGAATGATTGATATAACCTTTGTGATGAGTAATATATCGAAGTCTTGTCAACATAGGTTGTAGGGTGGTTGCCCTCTTTTAAGATGATTAAATTGATACCTATAATAAAATATTTCGGTTCAGGAGATGAGGCCACGTGTCCCTTCATCCAATGGGCACCATTTCATGTATAACACTATAAATATCCCCATTTTTGTATCATTTGAAGGTAATGCAACTATATTAATTCAAAGCTATGAGTTTCTCATCTTGAATGGAATCTTTTTATACGCATGGAGAAATTTGAATGTGTGATTCTAAATTTTAGTTTATGGATTGTTGATTGTTCATTATACAATCCTATTTATAAACATTGTCGGCGTCCATACATTTTAGTCTTGCGTTATAAAACTTCTCTCCTATCCAAATCCAAAACATTGTCTACTAGTAGTGCATTGAAATTAGCTTGTGTGGACGCGATTGGTCCCGGTATATGTTGTCCACATCAACGATACACAAAACGAGTCATCAGATTAATGCCGTATGTGGAAAAGCTACTACAACCACGAACATTCTCGTGAAAAAGCTTACCGAAAAGTTGTTGGGCATCCCACTTGAAAAATGATTGTTCTTGAGTAAAGAACAATTGGAAGCCTAGAAAGTTTAAAAAATTTGAGGATACAACTTAGAGAAAATAAGTTCAGACCAAGATATCCTTTATAAAAGGGTGAGAGAACTTTGAGGAAGGCATCTCACAAGCAGCGGCCCAAGCGAGTCAGCCATGAACCCACTACCATCATAGGCATAGTAGAATGAGGGTGGCTGTCCAACTTACCAAGGATATAGCAACGATGGCTACTAACATGAGAAATATCACCCACTAAAACAATGTTATACAAAAACGTCTCAAGCAAATGCAAGGCCAAGGGGGTCAACCAATTCCTCCATATGCACCGCAAGCATACCATCCACACGAGGATGAAGTCCAAAGCCAGAGAGTCCCATCCCTCCGACACGCTAGGGAAGGTAGCCCCATTGAAATAGAGGTGGGAGTAGACATCTCTTCAAACTATGGATATGGCCAACCTATCGAGACCCATGTGGACATGGAAGATAATTTCCCGTCAAAATATGTGGACATGGAAGATAATTTCCCCTCATAATATGAGCCAGATCATATGTGATCGAATCAGTTCAGTGGGACTTAGACATAGGCCATCCCAACCACCTCCAATGCCTAGGAATAGGCCTCAACCACCATCTCCCACAGTGAGACAACAAGAGGAGAGGCAAGGACATGCTCCACGAACTATTCCACCAAGAAATAGGCGCTACAAGAGGAAGAAAATGGTAAGGGATCAGGCAGACCCATCTCATATGCCTCGAGATACCAGGTCGATAAAGATGATGATTAGAATGAACCTTAAAGGTCTTGTGACCTTGAAGATGATGACGATAATATGCCCTCTTCACAAGGATTGAGGAATGTTCATGTCCCAAGTCTCTCTAGTTATGTATTTCTATGCGTTTTATATTTAATTTGATGTGTTCCAATGAATTGCATCTCTGCCTTAACCATATCCTGCTTGAAGCGCTTTTCTTTGTCTCTTTTGTTTGAATTCATAGTCTTAAGCATATTTTCGATGTGTGCAATATAAATTTGTACAAGTTTTCAAAATTTTATTTTGTAGACAATGGTGTTAAAAGCTTTGGGACGGATATAGACTCCTTCTTGTGCTCTAGTACCATTAACTTGGTAAAATCTTTTGCAAAGTTTCATCCCTACTCAACCCTGTTGCATCACTCTCCCTTTTAACGATCACCACCATCAATGCTCTCACCCACCAAACCCACAACCCTCACCCTCTAAGGTCACGATGCAATTTAGACCCCAACACTTCAAACCCTCGTCAAATTTATCTTCATGTACAGAATTACATTCAATTCTACTAGCATTTATAACAATCGGTGATTTTGTTTTTCACACGGATTAAGAAATCTTATTTAATATTATTGAAAAAAATAATTTTTACCAAAAACATTCCTAATTTACCCTTATTTAATTATCAACAAGTAGTAGTAAATTTGTTATAACTAAACAAATTAAATAAGGTTATATTAGTAAACGAAAAAAATAAAATATATTCTCAATAAAGAAACAAGACTATAATTGGGACAAGAAAATAAGGAACGTCAGCCTATATAAATGAGACGGAGGGAATATGAGTCAGCGTTATAGTACTATTGGTACTAGATAATATAATTCCTAAAACATCTAACACCAATATAATTAAAAATCTTGTTTTGTTAAACAATCAACAAAATATATCATAATCAACAAAAATACAAAATATATCATAGAATATGATTCCATAAACGAAAATATCCTTCTATTAAGTCCCCTGTTTGATCCCTATTATTTGATATTATAATTTACACCGTTAGTTGAACAAGTGAAGTGACCCAGTGCTTTGATCGGGTGGGGTATGATTACTATGGTTCTAAGAACAAACTGGGCTTCCTTTTGAGCTCAGCCCAACAAAAAGTTTATCCAGATTTGACCCAAAATATATGCCCACAAGAGCGGTCCAGTTATGACCCATTTATGGTTTAACTCCCTCCACTTTTTCATAATTCTATAATTTTGAGGTTTCCCAAAATTTTCTACCATGGCTGATCTGTATAGATAGAGGTATTCCACAGATTCAAGATATAATATTTACTCAATTACGATTACTTCAATTTAATTGAGATTTTTCCCTTGTTTTTGTGGATTTTGAGCTCGGATTGATTATTAATTGATGAAATAGGAAAGGATTAAGTACGAGGTCGGCCGCGGTCGGCGGTAAGTCTGTTGAAATCCAGTTGAGAATTGATCCAATGTACTTGAATTTTGATGAGGAGGTCACCGGTCTATGCAAGCAAGTTCGACAACTCAGATTTGTATGTTTTGCTATTTATTTTCTGAAATTATACACACATAATATAATCATATTACATAACAAAGAATTTTGGGTTTGTGTTGTAGCTGCTATGATTATGTGTAACTAGGTTCATTAGATCATTTGAACAGGTTTGTAATCAAATTTGACCCTTTGACACCTTGGGGTTTTTTTTAGCTATACGAACATATTTAAGTAATTGGAGTTCATTAGACCAATGCAGCAAGTATTCGGAGTAGTTATTTGAATTTTGGACGTTGATACTCTATTTGGAAGAGATGTTTAGAAGTTATCAGTGACATTTGCATCCTTTAATCATATTATGCTCATTGAATCTACAGAAAATATTTAGTGAAAATGGCATTTCGGTTGATTATACTTATCCTGAATGACCCATGATGTGAATTGATGTTTCATGTGAAGATGATTGCCTATAAGTTTCTAGTAGTGTAAATGACTTGATTATCAACGATGATGATCTGTTGCATTTCCTAGTTTACTGCCAAGGGAGTATATCACAACTATGCTCTCTAGTCTATCATGCTTAGAAGCGAGCGCAGGGAAACACCTGAGCACAAAGTGCAGCAAGGTGAGCTTTGGCTGTTTTGCAAGCATTGTTTTCTCAAAGCATTAAAATTTGAGATCTTTTTCATTTGAGCCACTGCTTTGTTAATTTTTCCCAAGGTTTCGTTTTCTTATCCTTTTTTTTCCTGCTGAAATGTAGTTGTCTAAACGTAATAATCTTGATACAAAATCAACTCGTGCTAATTTCGGTTGAGTCAGTGGAGAACTCAACTGATGTTTGCTGCAACTACTAAAAATTTCATCAGTTTCTTAATAATGATGAACTATCATCACAAATTGATTTTTGACATCTGGATATATGTTCTTCACATAGATGTGGTCCTTGCATCACTTTGCATTTTGTGCTTAAGTCCAAGAGTTCTTTGCTCTTTGGTGCACATTGTGGGTACACTTTGTGACTTTATGACTATGTATCCCAGATGTTTAATAGATGTCACACTTAGGAACTCCTGGTTTTACTTAAAAAAAATTTGTTCACATTACGTACTAGTGGATCCTGTTCTGTGCTATAATTTGCCTACTGTGTTAAGCTTTTGTTTCTATTTCTTTTGCTCTAAGTTATCTGCCTATTTAATATTGCCGGTAACTCAAGAGATTGAATCCGAAGCTAAATATCAGAATGATTTTCTCAACCGGCTGGTATGCCATAAACTGTACACACCCTGAATCTGAATTGAGCCTCAACTGATTACTGATATCATATACACTAATTGCTGGAAAAGTAGATGAGGAATTAGCTGCATTTTTGGTTGGCAACCTGTTTTTCTTCTTAATTGTTGTTGACTACTAGACGCAGAGCACATGAATTGTGCTTTGAGGCAATAAGCTACATGCAGCAACGTTTGATGTCCATATAATTCAATTTGTAGATAAAAATATTGCAAATTACAGGTACCATGGCGATGTAGAGGATTTATGCTATACTGCTATGCAATCCTTTGCTTTTAAAAACGTCACTACTTATAGTACCAAACAAAACCTTCAAAAATGAAAATATAAATTTTGACATTGGAGACTTGGGATTTTTTAAGCTGTTGATTTTCATGCAGTAGGATTTTGTTAAGTTCTCAAAAATTGAAGTGAGCAGTTCTTATTGTTATCTTTTCCCAAAGTAAGAGGTTCATGCCCCTTTTGGCCCCCGTTATCAGAAAAACTAACTTGTTTTAGAAGTTTTGTCCAAGTTCGTCATTTGTATTAATCCTTGAACACATTATCTTGTTTGAAATGACCTAGTTCTGGTTGATTGTTCTATTTGTTTGTACAGCAAATGACATTGATCAACGCTCAAGCTGGGCTGAAAAATAACATGAGGAGGCTGAACAAGAGCATCATCAGGGAATGATCAAATCATGTCATGCATGTGGTTCTTTTCACACTTTTTGTTTTTTTGTGGTCTACTTGTGGTCGAGAATTTCACAAAGATGAGGACAAGAAGAACTTCTCTGTTGATTCCTCCCATCCCACGGCTGGTACACTGAGTCCACTTCAAGAATATCTGTTTTATGTATAAAAATCAAATGCATTTTCTTGCAAACCTTGCACGTGCCTTTAAGTGTTTACAAGTCACAAGCAGCATGCTCGTGGCTTTTCCAACCTCCTTGTAAAATAAAAATTGTTATACAGAATAACGTGTAAATACTCTGCTTAAGCAGGAATTAGAAGATTTTTTTATTTTGTTCTTGTGCATTGGAAAATTTTCTTCGTGAAGATGGAATCTAATAATATTAGTCCTTTTCTGTTCGAAAAATTGGGATCCCTGGAAAACTTAGCCCCTTGGATATCATAAGTTGTAGTAGGGTGTCTTTCTAAACTGGAATCGGAATCTTTGATGCTATGTTTTGTCCATCGAGCTTAAAATCCCAATCCCAGCTAAGAAGCTACTATATGGTAGTACCCCAGTAAAGTGAACCTAGAGTTATCATGCAGGCATGTTATTGCACTTTGACTGCCTTTTGAGTTTATAAAATTTTGCCTACTAGCTTATAAACTATTTTTAAATAATTGATTGACACTTGGAATGTTAATTAATTGGAATGATACAAGTTGTTATTTATGGTGTTGCCTAGAGATGCATTTTACAGAATAGCTTCAACTTTTTGCAGTGCCTTAGGCCGTTTCAACCCTATATATATTCACCAGACATTCTTCACCTAATTATTCTTCTCTTCCTTTCTGTATAGGAAAGTGGTACTTATAGGTGCTCACGAGCATGCTAAGCTTAAAAAAAGTAAACCTTTTGTTTTCGAACATGTCAAAAGAAGTTACTTTGAAGCATGTGTGGCTTTGCTTAAAGAGCAAAATAAATAGTTTCTTTCGGGCATTGTTGAAAAAAGACGCAGAAAAGCTAAGGGCTTGTTTTTTTGTTTTTTTTTTTTTTTTCAAGCCATTTTCTATTTTCAATTTTCCAAAACAGTGAATACGTGTTCTCTTTTCAATTTTCGAAAGCGCGTTTTTGAAAACAAGTTAAAAACTTACAAAGAAAACTCAAAACGATAAATTTATCTTTTTTAGTGTTTTCAAAACAATTTTTCAAAATGCCAAAAAAAACACATTTTCAACAATTTTAAAATGGACACTCAAAACACAAAATCCAAAATGAATTCAAAACTCAAAACACAAAGAGAACAACCTATAATTTTTTTCATCTTTTTAAGCAATGTTAAACACGCTCCTACTTAAATTTAACTCGCTAGTAAAATATTAATTATCCTAGAACTTCTTTTGCTTATAAGTTTAACTTTTTAAGCTTAACAAAGCATGCTCAATGAGCACAGAATAGGGTTACAATTTAGGGATTGTTTAGAAATCCTTTTGGCAGGTAGGGAAAGGATTCTTGAATAGACTAATTGCTATAGTACATGCTCTAAGAGGGTTCAAGAAGTTAAGTTGTTTTCCTTAATATTTTTATTTTAATGGACCCTATACTAAATTGTTCTTGGGTTAATTTGAGTATCTAGTTACTCCTGATCTATTTGATATGCTTAAAAGTATCTTATTAAATGTTTACTTCTAGGGTTGGCAAAATGTCCTTATTCCACCTCGCCTTGTGTTGCCTAGTCCTATTGGATATTGGAGCAGGGATGGCAATGGGGAACATGGTTTCGTCGAAAAGTCACTTTGACTGTTATTTATAAAATTAAAAAAAATGAATAAATGGGAAAATAGGATGAGAAATGAAGTTATTTCGAATATCGATCTTGGCTTTCGAAAAATGGCTGTCATGGTCCTGTAGCCATCCCATCAAGCCCGTTGTAATCCCTATTTATTAAAAAAGGATGAACCGCATCCCAGACGGCGCCCACTTGCCCTGCCCTGGGCCCTGGTGAATGAGGTAAATCGCAGGTTATGTCTACAAGGGTACATAGTGGAAGGCTGCTTGTATACTTGCACTTACCCAAAAGTCAAATCCATATTTCAGAATTCAAACCCTTGACGCGGCAGCCTCAAACAAAGCTGGAGTCTTTCCACATTCCCTTTTACCACTTGAAGATGTGCCATGGAGGCTTGTAATCCCTATTTATTTGAAGAATGAGTGTTTGTGTGCTGTTGAGAAAAGCTGGAAAAAGCCAACCTTTAGTAAGGGGAAAATCAACTTTATTTAAACTTGAGCGCCATTTAGGATTGATATTATTCCATTAACGTTGAATGATTCATAGGGTTAGGCCCAATTAATTGTTAATACACTTGAAATACAATGGCAAATTGCCAATCAAATGTAATTCAATATTTTTAAAAGTCATTTGAGGTTCAAAAAACAAAGAAAAGAAATTGCGATAAATGAATTCATTCAAAAAATAATAATAATAAGTGTTCGCTTGACATAAGATGCACGCACCATAGGTCACCCTCGACCTACTTTGTTTTCTATGAAAATCAAATCAAATCTCGAGCTTAAAAAAATATTCTCATTTTCATCTTGCATATGCATATGCATATGAGCATATCCCTTCCTTTCTCTCTATCCTTTCCTCCATGAATGAAAGTATAATTTGGATGAAGCCCGTGAAGGAGCTTGTTTGGTGTACATTTTGGAAGTAAGAATGTATTTTTACTGTTGATGTGATAGAAAATATGTGATTGAAAAAAAAAAGTTATTGATGTAATGAAAAATATTATTTTATTGAAAAACGTGTGATTCAAAATAAGTAGAAAAATGAGAATGAAAAAATTAATGTGGCTCAAACAGGGCTTAGTGTTTTTTTTTTCCTTCCCCATATAGGGTTTCTCATAATTTTTTGTACCTTTAACATGAAATCAGGTTGAACCCCGTGTAGCGACCGAGAACTTTTAAATAATATAAAATTATTTTCTCGAAAAACGCGTCGCTAAATTTTAAACCTTAACGTTAAAGTGAAAATGTATTCGTCTAGCCGTTATAAACGAATTTAAATTATTTCGAATCGAGTTCATTTCCGAATAATTTTAAAATATTGATTTCTTATTATTTTGTTTTAAATCCGAATTTTAGTAAATTTAAATAATANTGTTTTAAATCCGAATTTTAGTAAATTTAAGTAATATATATTCTATGATTATTTAAAGTCCAATTCTATAAGTCCAATTAGATAAGTCCAAAATAGAAATTATATTCTTTTAGTCCAAATCATTTGGGTCCAATGCAATTAAGTCCAATTAGAAAAAAACCCTGAAGTCCAATTTCTTGGCCCTATTAACCTCCTAGAAATCTGTGCCCTAATGTTTTACTATTCAAATAGCTCCCTCATTCTCCCTCTCCTCACACTCACACAACATTTCGTTTTTGGTAAGTCTCTCCCCCTCCATTCACTGTGATTTCATCATTGATGCTAGAACATCAATTTCTAGCATCAACAGGAAACCACCTCACTACACCATCTCCTCCTCACCACCACAACATCACCCTCACACAATTCACTGTGAGTCACCATTGATGCTAGAACGTC
>CAIGRF010330570.1:21886-37010 GCA_903798235.1 Fraxinus ornus | reverse complement strand
ATTCCCAAAATTCACAATGAATTCAAAATTTACCAAACGAGGTCGAAACACACCCTGTAGCAGAATCTCCACTAAATGCTTTAACTGAAGGCCCCTGACTAGACTCGTCACCTCCAACAATCTCCAAAAGCATGCACATCCAGATCGGTATTCCCGTACCTATTTCCAATGGGTCTCTCCCTAGTCGTTGAATACAATGGAACCACAGACTGTGGAGGCAAAACAGAACTGCCCATATCTCTCAAACTCGACAGAGTAGTATTCTTCAAAATGGATCTAGAGCCACTTCCCAACAGTACTGTACCAAAATGTATTTCCACCACGTTACCAAACCTATGCTGATGTTTCTTCACTGATTATGTCCGACCTTGCAAGATGTATAATTGGGACTTTCTCCACCCCTCCAATACAACACAGACACCCTTCCAAACCTTCAAGACTCCACTTGCACCAGAGAGTGTGTACCCTCTTGAATCCAGAGTACTCAACGAAATGATATTCTTCTTCAAGTCTGGAACATGTCGAACATGGCCAAGTGTTCTGATTGTTCCATGCACCAACTTCAATCTGACTCTCCCAATACCAGCTACTCGACAAGATTCGTTATTTCCTATGACAACGGCACCTTACGTCACCGTTTTATGATTCAAACAGATCCCGATTGGAACTCATATGAAATGCACAAGTTGTATCCAAAATCCACTCATTGTCGGGCTTGGATTCCATGTTAGAAATCGTCAAAAGATCTCCCTCACTTACATAGTTCTCTGCGATGTCAGCTTCACCTGAAGTCTCTAATTGTCTTCCACGATTTACAATTGAATTACCCTTACCCTGCAACTTCTCGCACCCTCTTGATGTGTCCTTTCTTCTTGCAATAAAAGCAAACCCTATTACTGACATTCACTCTCGACTTGTCCCTTCCCCGATCACCACAAACCACAAGAGCTTTATCATCTTTGGAACCAGCTCCAACCAGATACTTCAGCTTCTCCTTTGAGAACCAAGCATCATATGCTTTTTCAATGTTGAGTGTGTCATGACTATACATAATCATATCCTTAAACGACGAAAACTAACTAGGCAGCGAGTACAACAGGATTAAGGCCAAGTCCTCTTCATCATACTTTACTTCTAAGTCTCCAGATCAGCGACAATCCCCTTAAACATAGTCAGATGATCTTCTAGTGATTGGCCTTCTGCCATGCGATGAGAATAAAGTTTCTGCTTCAAATGCAATTTGCTGGTCGGACTTTTGGTCATGCACAATTGCTCCAGTTTCAACCACAATGCAGCTGTTGTCTTCTCCTTCAAGACGTCTTGAAGAATGTTGTTAGATAGATGAAGATGAATTTGTGAAAGTACATTGCGATCCTTCCGTTGTTTCTCATATGTTGTCCAAGTTGTGGGCATCTTGTCAAATTCCAGCAAAGCATCATCCAAATCCATCTGCGCCAATATAGCTCTCATCTTCACAAGCCACAACAAAGATCTTGTACCGAGATCCAATAGTGAAATGTCATACTTCATGGAAGTCATCGATCAAAAACCCGAACGAATTAAATCCTTATGGAAGCCATCAATTAAAAAACCCGAACGAATCAAATCCTTGCCCAGCGGAACTGCTAAACCTTAACTCTGATACCACTTGTGAAGAATTTGATAAGGTGAAATGGCACGATATGAAGTATAGATCGCACAAATAAGAACAAGATTAAAAGAAAGCAAAACAAGAAGATGAATTGGTGGAGGAACAGAATATGTTATTAACAACCAATAGAGAGAGAATATAATTAATACAATATTCTGCTTACTAAACTGAATGCAGAGTCCACTATTTATAGGGGAAACGTCTAATACCCTAATAGGAAATTAGGTTAAAAAAATCAAGTAAAATATGAAGAGTCTACTATTTATAGGGGAAACGTCTAATACCCTAAAAGGTAATTAGGTTAAAAAATCGCGTAAAATAGAAAATAAGGAAAAAGATTCGTGACCCGTCGCTCGAGCGACGGCTCAATGACGACAGGCTAGTGACGGATTCGCTATTCCAAATTTGCTCCTCTTGTTCGAGCGAGAGTTAAGCGACCGTCCGCGCCGTCAATCCGTCATTTTTCCTTCTTGGACTCTATTTTGACATCTTCAAACTCAATACTCTAAAACGCGAAGTCATAGACCAAATTTGGACCGAATTTGAATCACAAAACCCAACATTAACATCCAAATGAATGGTTTTCATTCATCTGAACCAACTTTTTGCAAACAAGACAATTGCAAATAATTTAGGTTGGGGACTAATTTAATACAACTCAAATATGTTGAGGGCATCTATTAAAAATTTCTAGTTACGCTCTTTTTTGGTCCAATTGAATAATGCTTTAACTAATATCTGGTAAATATCAATTATGACATTAACAAGCATGCCTATGATCTTTTTTATTTTTCTTTCTTCTTTCTTTCTTTCTTTCTTTTTGTTTTTTTTTTCATTTTTCTTCATTTTTTTTTTCTTCTAACTAATAATAAGCTTAAGTGGTTAACGACGAAGCAACCGGCAAGGGATTAGGAAAAATAAATCTCAAAACCTTTATTATATTTAATGTAAAGGAACTAATTATCTAATTAATTAAAGAATTAGTTAGTTCTCAATTAATTGTGGAGTCAATCAAGTTCGAAGTACTCGAGCTCATATTTAATGTAGTCCAACGCATAAAGGCACGCGTAAGGGTTGATTTGATTTTTAGCATTTTATTCATCTAATTATGATGCTAGATTTAATTAGTGTTTGTTTTTGTATTTTGTTATGAGTTGAGGGACCATGAGAGCAATTTTAGTTAGAAATAGAGTTTTCTTTCAATTCTTGATTTCATCTCGATATTTTATAGAAACAACGAGTTTGTGACCATGTATCCATCAATTTTATCATGCTTTTCATGCATCGATATTTTAATTATTTAGCATAAAGAGAGTTTGAACATAGTCGAATCAATAAAATAATTCGGAAGTGAAAATAGATTAATTAAATGGTATCTTTTACTATTAATTTATGAAGTTGAATGTAATTGTAAGTTAGCTAACAGTACACGAAATTAACTCGAGTAGACGTGACAATTGAGGACAAGTATAGATGCCGTGACACAATAGATCGGTTAGTCTATGTTCAATGTTTACAATTACTCAAAATAGAAAGCGTATTTAATACGGAAATCAACCATTTCACGACGAAAAATCCTAATCAAGTAAAGTACATTCATGAACCCTAATTCTCAAACATAATTTCTGATTGGAGTACAATTGTACCCTAGAGAATAAAATTGTGCGTACCACAAGATAATGATGATGGTGATCGTGCATTCTGATGATGCCATGATGATCTCACGAGATTGTACCATATGGTGCACATGCAAACTCATCAGACCATTCAATATTTTGATATGATGAAAAGGGCTTTCAATTAATTATATGTGGTCCAAAAATTGATTTTTCAAAAAAAAAAGAATTAAAATTAATTGAATGATGGACCATACTTTTTTCAATGGACTCAATGAGTCAACGTCGGATCGGATGGTTGGGGAATGTTATTTGTCAATCATGATTCAAATACTCTTTCATGCAAGACTATTCCAAATATAAGCATTATCATTATTGGGGAATTTCTTTTATTTTATACATGAATTGATAATATGAGTCACACGCGATTATGTTTTTAATTATAAGTGATAATTAAAAAGGGTCAATGATGTATAAAGAAAAATAACTTAAATAATTATAAGTGATAATTAAATGTTTTGAGATTTCACCCTTAACATGTCCCTTAAGATGTGACTAATGTGACAAAATTAGTGTTAGATCTAATCCAACTGCTAGTCTGAGTATTATATCGATCGAATTATTGACACACTCTGGTGTTCCATCTTAAGTCCATGTTTGGTCCCTATTTTTTCTCAATCTTATTTTCAACCATATATTTTATGGGATCCATAATATTGATCAACTTTTCAACCACATATTTTATCAGCATTTATCAAATTTTACTAATTTTTAGCTAAACCAAACAGAAGCAAGTCATGCCTAATTATGTTGATATTTTTTTCATAGATAAAAAAAAAGATCTTATAATATAGTTTTTAATATTCACTAAGAATAAAAATTAAATAAATTATGCAATCACAGATTCACAATATTATAGACATAATCAGAAAAAATGGCAAAAAAAAGTATGGAGAACTTTCCATATATAAAAAAAGGTGAAACCTACTTTGTATCCGCATGTTTTGATTCAGTTTGAATCTTTAGCTGTGGGTCCTTAGACTATCGTTGGTACATCATTTTTTTGGTTGTCCGGGTATATTCGATGTACTTGTATATAAGTTTTGATCAATGAAATTTTACATTTATCGATAAGAAAAGGGTGAAACCTATAGTTTAGGGGACTAATTAAAGTGATGTAATTTCATGTACCTTCTACACAAAATTATGTAGTCCATACAATCCAGCAAGAATTTATTTCCTAAATAATAAAAATGTTGTTGGACCAATTATAGTTGGCATTTGTTTAGCCAATTAGAAAATGACAATTGTGCGATGTCCAATTCAACTCTACAATTGGGTTTCTTTGGTGACTCGATTGGATATTCATGGAGAAGAAATTTATTTATCTTTATTTTTTTTATATATAAAAAAAACTACTTTTTTTTATTATTTTCTGTTGTTTTCCTTTCTATTTCATAGCGACTTGAGCTAGACAACGGTTGAATTTTATTGCTTTAATAAATTGTCAGAAACTTTAAATTTTGTCATTTAGCTGTTAGAATTTATAATTTATTTCATAGGATTTTACTTCTTCACACACGTAGAGTTTCATTATTTGTAAATTAGTTCTTGATATTCAATTCAATCCACGAGTGTTTATTAGTCGATTCTCGAAATCTTATTAAAAGCCAAGAATTTAGGTCACATGTTCATCTCGGGTCGTGTTTACTACTATATCAATTTGCTATTAGAGCTCAAGTATGTCATGAGGTCGTGAAGCATAATGACAAAAGTAATGTTGTATCCTTTTTCGTCATTCTCGAACTTAACGGACAAACGAAGATGATATGTCTATAATGTAAATTGTTTCTCGTTGCAAACGAGTTAGCAACAAGTGTTGCACCCAGGGACAGACCTAGGACCCGGCCAGGGGGTGAGCCGAGCATGCTGGGCTCCGCCAGACCGTCGGAGCAGTTGGGAATTTCGACAGGTCGTCGACAGCTTCTAATTGCTGACTGTGCTAGAGTGTAGTTCGTCTTCTCTGTTCTACCTTCTTTTTTGTGAAATTGGACCAATTTGGCCTAACCCATACTCTTTTTTTTTAGTTTTGAAACTGGATCCAATCCTTAATTATATAATTTATAAGCCCAATGGTCCTCTTATTAAAATTGAAATCCATCCCCAAATCATTAATTCCCAATTCGACTCTTGAGGCTCGCCCAATGGCCCATCCCTAGTTACGGTGCCGCCTGCCACCACCACCACCAATCCGGCCAGCATGCTACCGTCCCTTTCGTCACTTTGTCCGTCCGTTCGAGTCCCGTCCGTCGAGAGTTTTGGTGAATTTGAAATCGTAAGTGTTTATAAATTATTTTGGTCTTGTTATAGTCGATGTTAAATCATGAAATTTAAGTGCAATGAAATGCAGAAATAGTCTATGTTTGTCTCATTGTCTGATTTCTTTGCTGATGGACTGTTTAGCAGTTTTAGGTATACTTGGTTCTTCTGCAAATTGCAATCAGTTATCAGTGAATTTGTTGTCTTATGTTGTTGCCTTTGACTGTTGTGCATTGATTTGGAATGAGAAATTAATTGCAATCAGTGAATCTGATTTCTTTGTTGATGGTTTATCATTTGATTCATTTATTATAAATTTGAAATGAGATTGTATCATATGACTTATGAGATTATGAGAAATTAGTTCACTCATTGTGTGCAGTCTGATAATCTGATTTATGTGTTACACTTGCACTATTGTTTGAAATTTTGAATTACGAATTTTAATTTAGGGTTTAGGTTGATTGAGTTGTGATTTGGATTTTGACCCATTTTCTTACTAACTGTCAACGTTAACTAGTCAACGTCCACCCGGGTTCGGATGGTTTGTTGGGTCCGTCCTTGGTTGCAAATTTATAATATTTTGACATTCTAGTCAGCTGTATATATATATTTGAGATATTAGGTACAGAATTCACTAAAATAGTAGCTATCTCTTTCATTTTATGTGGAGAGGAGAATTCAACTAATGCCGAAAGTATTGAACAAATCTTGTTTGGTATTGGACAAATGTCAACTGAGATGGTTGTCACTCTTGCATATCATTTGTAGACATATTCTTAGTGAATTTCTCAATGATACTGGTTAAATCACCCTCTATAACTCAGAATCAATTTTTCTGGAAAAAAAAAAAAAGAGAGAGAGAGAGAGAGAGAGAGAGAGAGGAATCTTGATTAATTTGTTTAATAATAAAGTTGTTCTGAACATTTTAAACAAGTCGAGTTTGAAGTTCGAACACATTCGTCAATTCATACAACAATTAATCTTATATATATTCGACTATACAAGAGAGTTAGAGTTAAAAAAATAAGAAAAATAAAAATGTAATTGTTGATGAACAAAAAGTTGAGGGAGACTTGTTTGTGCAACTTCCAACAATGGCCCGCCAAACTCCAATTTCTTGGGGTGGAAAGGCTTTTATAACATGGCTTGAAAACACCAAGACATGCATCCGCGTGTGTATGCATGAAAATGACCCTTCATCATTGGTATCAACTCGCCCCTACCATTTTAATCCCAATTCATCGCACTCCACTGTTGGATTTGTAGAATCTAATTATACAATCAACTTTTTCTTCGACCGACTCGATATGAAAAGTTTGTACATGTATTAAATTGCCTTATTATTTTTCCATGTACAAAGCTATATATTAGAGCATCTTCAATGTATTCTATGAATTGTTATCTCGTGGTATAAAATTTGAAAATTTTTCAATATACGTGATGTTTAAAAATTGACACTCGAGGCCCAAAATAGTCGGTCTGCGGATTGCTATCTAGGTATTATTTATTTTATTAAACTAAAAAGAAAATCACGTCTAAATCTTTGGAAAGAAAATACTAAATTGTTTGAGTCACTATTTGTCTAACAAAGTTTCCGAATCTAGACGAAACTCTAAGCACCGTCTATCTTTTCTTCGTCGTATTAGCTCGACGAAGTTCTTATCCATGATCGCATTGGAAATGCTCTTAAAACGAGCCAGTTTCCATTAAAATCTTCTTCGATACAGTGAACTATATTCATGCCCTTCTAAAAGGAACATCATCTGTCCCCTCAGTCTATGCGTGTACAAGTTTAAGGGACCGCCAATTTTTCCTGACGTCCATTCCCTTTTTCTTGATCATAATTTCCCCTTCCTCCCAGCAAACTCTAGAATTTATTCACATGCTGCATTACACTAGATTCTTTATAAAGTGAAACCCATTAATTCTTTTACCTCCAGTGTGAGCTTGTGTGTGTTAATTTGCATGAGCCCCATCCATCAGAAGAGACCTGTTAAGGCAGTAAGCTTGGTGGTGGTGGAGTGGAATATCTACCTTGATCAGTGACTACTTTTTGCTTTATTTCTCAATATTGAAGATACTTATCTCTCTATATCTACTCACTTTGATTTGGTGCTTTATCCTTTCAGAGGAAACTGCCATTGGGCACACAATAGAGAAAAAGCTCCCATTGCTTTTTGTTCATAGATAGAGACACGTCTCTGTTACTACATATATACCACTCTGAAAAATGGGATCTCAAGTATCTCTTACACTTAGTGATATGCGATCATTACCAAATCTTACCAATGAATCTTCCAGCTCGTACAGAAGTATCTTTCGAGGCGATAAATAGTTTATCGAGCCCTCAATCTCTAACAGTTTAAATTTTTAAACAACGTGGTAAACATGGTATCACCGCCCTCTAGCATGCTTGGATCCCTTCTACACTCGATGGGTGTCACGAAAACAAAACTTAAATAAACAAATAGCTAGTTTTCCAAAGAGTTTCAAGTGTTAAGATGGGTGGATTAATATGACATGATAAAAGTCAAAAGTCAAGTATTCAAGAATGTCAATCCTACCGAACATACCAATGAATCTTCTCCGTGTGCGACACAAGTATCTTTTCACGAGAAAAAATGGTTTTCGAGTAGTTTAAGCTTTTCAATAACGCAATGTATATAGTATTGGGGCAAAGAAAAGGTGAATAAAATTAAAATGTTTTTCAAATAATTATATAGTTTAAGATTTTAGATGGGTGGTGTAAAGCAGTAACGCATAATAATAGTGCATGTAACTTGTGGTCTCCACTTGAGGAACATATTAAAGACAAAATTTGAATAAATGGGTATATTCTATCTTTAACGATTTTAGAAAAGTGGTTCGACATCAAGAAACAAAAGAATTACTAGTAGCTATTATTTTACTTTCTAGGATTGCATGTGACATAAGTTCTAATTTCTTGAAAACACCATCCCATTTGAACTCAGATGCCATTTCAACAATTAGGGTATTGTTTGTTTATCAAAGGGTATATGAATCTTCTGTGGATTCCAAAGAATATTTCATTTCTAAGAGTGCATAATTAATTCATAGCTGCCATTTTTCATCTTCTTTTCTTGTTTGGTCTTTTTCAGACAATAGCCATAGAAGAACACACCCATTAACTTCAGCTAAGGAATTTATGCATATCTGAATTAGATTCACATGACATGCACTCTCTCTCTCTCTCTCGACAGCTAGTTTTCCATTAACAATACAATAACTTTTTCCTATTTGTGATTTGATTAGCATTTTACCAATTTTGGGAGATTTTCGCCTTTATTTTGCACTTTGAACCAATTTTTAGCCCATGAATGTCTCCTTGGTCTACGGAATTGTTGTGATTTGGACTTTGGAGTTTAAGGGTGCTCATGAGATTATTATTATTATTTTTCTTAAGTTGACCTTGGTTATATCATTTCTGCTTTCTATGAAGAAAGGCAGTTAATTAAAATCCCATGAGATAATATTCTTCATCACCAGTAAAGCATAAAGAAATGTCGAAATTTGGAGACAAGTATTGACTTATTCATGAAGTTAGGGTTCATACATTAAAAATTGTGATGGGATAATGTTAAGTTTAGCAACAATTAACAAAAAAAAAATGGCTAATTTTATTAAGATTTGAGGTCTTATCTTCCATCCGTGAGGAGAGTTTATAAAAAAACACAGATCTTTGGTATCATTCTCGATATTGAGATATACCATAAGAAATAGAAGGGGGTCATTTTTGCAAACATGAATCCCGACATATTTAAGGTGAGTAGTTCAAGACCTTGTACGTAAGTTATTTATTTCGTCTTTATTCGAGGTAAGATTAATCTATCATTAATATGTCCATTTAAGATGATAGCTCATTTGAAAACATTAATCTTCCTTGTTAAAGGTAGCACGAGTCTTTAAATATTGTGTACTTATTTCATTTTATTTGACATGGGATTCATCCCTCGGCAATTTTCGTACAACTCTTTTTTTGTTTTTTTTATGGAGAAAATACCGTGAAGGATTTTCCTGATAGATTTTTGGCATGTCCATGGATAATGACACTTGTACTGAAAGGGTGGACGAAACTTCAACATGTATCATGATATATCGATATGAATATTCTCATATTTGGTCATGGTCGAACATTTTGATTATGAAACCTTTAACTTTTTCAATTCAATGTTTGAACCGTTTAAATATATTGTTCTTGATTGAGGTGATATCCATGAAACGACTTTAAAGTTGAGTTGCACTAAAATTTCGTCAATGGCTTTCAATTCTTCCCTTTGGTTTATTTGATTATTGGTTCCCTTTTCAGTAAGAAATATTTGTGTACATGCTTGATCAAATATCTAGATTACATAGTTGGAGATAAAGCACTTGACCCGTGTGTGTGTGTGTGTGTGTTTTTAATTTGCTACTGCTCATTCATGCCTAGGCAGGATGTTTGATATTGCTATTAAATTTTGTATTGCTCCTAGAATTAAATGAGATGATATGGACAATAGTCCCTTATACTGTGGGGAAAATTATTTATCATTAATAATTTAATCTTCCCAGCTTGATCCAATTGATCTTTCAGAAGGGTCGATTAGCCTTTGGGACGAGTTTGGAAAAAAATATTATACAAGGAATCTAAAGATTCAAATCTCTTTGGTTAAATAAAGAACTTTCTATTCTAGCATCGTCTTCATGCTCTTCGTTGTTATCCATCACGTAAAATTTTTTTGAAGACTCATGGTCACTTTCATAGTCATTAATACGCTCGATATTAGCCCATATCTTTTGTTCATAATGCATTTCTATTAAGTCTAATCTTTCGTATATGGCTCTAAATGCAAAACCAAACGCGTCCACCACATAATTTGGAACCCTTGTGCATATGATTGTTTACTTTCCATGCACATGTTTTCCCCCTTTCGGCTCTTATCTTGTTTGCTAAAATTTGTCAATGGCTTTTCGAAAATTGTAGAGTTCATAACTTAATGAGGCAATTCCAACCCACCCCCATAACTTGAAGACATAGTTATGCTATATGTGACATTTCCAATATATAAAGTTTATTTTAAAATTATATAATACTTTTTATGCTAACAAATAAATACTTTCAGACGAGTAATGTTATCTATCTAGATTGACGATCAGTTTATGTGACATTTAAGTGACGTGACCTTTAAATAGGACTCATATCCTACATTTTAGATGAGATATCAATTAATATTATTTAAATGAAGAAAAGTAAAGAAATAGGGATAGAAATATGAAAGAAATTAAAGTATTTTTTTGTTAAACCTACATTTTAATTTTTACACTCGAATACTTTATCGTATGTGTCACTCTATGATATACATCGCTTATAAGAAATTAATTTTTTTGTTGCTCTACTCATTGCACCATTATTAAGCTCATGTTTTAACCAACATTATTTTTTCATTATCATTCTCATAGTAGTGTAGAAAATTATTTGTTTATTTTTTTTCATTTAAATTCCTCTCAAAAAGTAAAGATAAGAAAACAATGATTCATATACATCGATCGACTCAAATTTGTGACGAGATATTAATGTGAAATTGCCCGTTAAGAATTCGAAGACATCATTTGACAATGGATATGATTTTCCTTCTTCATTTTCGAATTTTTGAGAATATGGTTTCATCTTTATATATCCACTCATGACTATCTGAAATTGAGAATTGAAGCTTTTCCAACAATATTTAGCCACATTTAATAAAACGCGATATGGTTAGTAAGGAATTGAACCTATTTGGGATCGGTTATGTATTATTGGTCGATACTCAAGTGCACCCTACTATACTCAAGTGCACCCTACTATATCGACGTGAAACAGAGCGGACAATGAAGAAGTATTTATTCAATCGGAAAACTTGTGTAAAAAGACGAATGGACGATTGAGAATATGAGGTGGGCGCTCAAAGTTTGGACGTCAAAAAGATCATAAGACTTAAGAATAAAACAAACGAACAAATTAATTCAAACTTCATGTCACGTAGACATACTCCATTTATCATTTTATTAATTGAGTCATCTTCGTTTTAAGAATAAAACAAACGAACAAATTAATTCAAACTTCATGTCACGTAGACATACTCCATTTATACTTTTATTAATTGAGTCATCATCGTAATAACAAGTAGAAAAGTAGCTTCAAAATCGTATAGATAGAAGTTTTAAAATTCTAACCGCATCCTAAAATATCGAAGAGTAAAATTCCTAATTTAATTCAATCTTAATCAAAACAAATTCGTTACAGATTTCACATTTCGAATTATGTATCTTTAACAATTGAAAATCTTGATAGTTCTTCAAATTTGAAAGGGAACTTTTCCTTGCCAAAATTCTTGAATTTTAGCCCATGGGCTTCAATGTTTATAAATGGCCCATTACCAAAACTATTTTGAGACCAGAAACTTTTCTGGGCCTGTTCCACTGCTTTACAATCCATAAGAAGTATTTAGGTACAAGAATTTTCTGTCTCAAAATTCGGCCCGCTTAAAATTTATTGATCAGAAAATAAAAAATAGAGTGAAATAATTTAATGGAAAGTGCAAAATAGGCTCGAGACTAATTAACAAGATAATGTTCAACCAATATTGCTGCTTGTCCCGGGATTAAATCTCGGGTCAAACCAGGGATACCAAGGGGTCTGTTGACAGACCCCCCTCCAATAGGGGGGCGTCATTTGTTTTGACCCCGAATTTAATCTCGAGACAAGTAGTTTAACTGAGTTTCAAAAGTTTACATTTAAGTAATTAATATTCACTCGGTGCTAGACTTAAGGTTGAGTGGTCAAGTAATAACACGTGATCAAAAAATTTTGAGAGCTACGTAAATCCACTTGATACGTTAAAGAATTGCACTGCATCAAAGAAAAAGATTACTTATATTCAGGCTCACGCCTCTCTCTGATTTCTTTCTATTATAACACAAGACTCGTCATAATCCGCTTTATATAGGAGGAAAATTACTGGTACGAATTTTTCAAAGTAGCCCTAAAATTAGGTCGAATGGTCAAGAGAAAAAGTACGTAGTATATTAAGTTCTACATGACCAACATATACTAGGATGTGGACTTCATCGAGTATAGATTAAGAACCTGTTTGTTTGGCATTATTTCAGTGGAAAAATGAGAAAATTGACCGTTGTGCTGGGTCCCACGTCTGCAACTTGGTTTTCTAGTCAAATAGAATTTGGTGTATTTTTACAAATTAGCCCTTCAGTCATGAAGGTTTCTTTGAACTACAAAAGTGGATTGAGGGTAAAAGTGAAAGTCCATATCTGTAGCTGTCAAAATTAACATTGTTGGTCTAAAACCTCTTGTCAGAAAAATACTATTGCAACGGTAGAATTTTTTCTATTTATACAAAAAAATGCTGCTCAAACAGGGGCTAATCTATTTTCTAAATAATGAAATATAGTCCTTGTTTGAGCCCATATTTTTCAAAATTGATTTTTTATCAAACTCATTTTCAACTACACATTTTATGGGACCCACAACTTTTATCAATTTTTCGACCATATCTTTCGTCATTTTATTTAAAAAAAATCTATTTAAAAATCTGATTTCAACTAAACCAAACGAGGGCATAATTCTTGGGAGGGAGAGCAGAGAGAAGAAACGAGAAGCATAATATGACATTGAACAAAGTATACATGACATTAATCCAAATTCAGTTAGAAAACAATGTTTCACAAATCTCATTAAAAACATCAAAAATAATTCCATGATAAGAGGCTTCATTCAATGACAAGAAGCGGTGCAACAGCTTCTCAAGATCATTGCTTCCAAATATCTGCTTCTCCACAATCATTTCCACCATTGATGCCCTAAAATCACTGTGTGGATCCTTTGAACATTTCTCCAATGCATAACTCTCTTCAGTCCAATCGTCCACTAGTCGAAAAGAATTCGTTGATCTTCTACGTGGATAAGTCTTTCGCATTTTCCGGGAGGTTTTCCGGTGAGCTCTCCTGGAATTACTGTAGTAAATCTCAGTTGAAATATCGGAAACTTCAAAACCAAATTCCGGGACAATCTTTTTAGGCCTCATGGCCGGCTCATTTTTTCTGCTCTTTTGCCCCTTTGAAACGGATTTAACAGGGTTTTGAACTGTTTTACAGATAGTTTTGGTGGTTTTCCGGCTGTATTGATCAGTGAGTACGGCATTATCAATTCTCCGGCTTGATTCAGTAAAAGACTCGCAGGAAACTGTAGCTGAAAGGCTAAAAAACGTGTTCGTTTCTGCATCAGCTGCAGTTTTTTCATCGCTAAACCACCCACTGTTGGATGAAGAACTGTGGCTTATAAAATTCTTAGAACTTTCTTTATCCTTACCTTTCAAATTCAAACCCGAAACCGGGGTTACAGGAGGACACCATCTTCCATTTCTATCCCTACCCAAAAATATGGTTTTTTTGGGATTCTTGAATTCATTTGTTGGGGGCTTTTTGAAAGAAAAAAGTTCATTTTCATGGCGATTTTGACTGGACTTAGGGTTGTTAATGGAGGATTCTGTTGCATCTGCTAGGGTTCTGTTCTGGCATGAAGTCAAAGAAGAAGGGAAAATGCGAGAAACTTTGTGTATGAATTGATGAATCTCCATGGATTTGTATTCAAATTAAACAGTTGTGGTTTTGGAAGTGCATTTTATATAGAGAAAAGGATGCAAAAGCTTATGTCACTATAAATTGTCTTCTTGCATGTTGTGTTTATTGGTTCATGTGAATAAACATGGTCCTACGCCATTTTTGTAGGTTTCATGTTCGGTTAAAAGAGGAGCGTTATGGTAGGTTAAATGTCGAGTGTAATACTGTGTCAATTTTGTGATATGAATTGGTCGGAGTGATATACCTTTTCAAAATAAATAAATTTCGCCCCTGTTTGATTTGGTTAAAAATCAGGTTTTTAGTATATTTTAATAAGAAATCGATGAAATGTATGATTGAAAAGTTGATAAAAGTTGTGGGTCTCGTAAAATATGTAATTGAAAATAAGTTTAAAGAAAAATAAATTTTTAAAATTGGAGCCAAACGAGGGCTTCATCTATTTTTTGTATTGGGACTCTTGATCTAGAAAATTAAGTTAAAGAGAGACATTTATTTATGCTCTTACGCTACAAACTATAAGTATTTTGTAATTAAGTGCAATATTCGCCCCCGTTTGGTCCCCATTTTTTTCCATTACATTACATTAATTTTTTCTCTCTATTCATTTCAACCACACGTTCATCAAATAAAATAATATTACATATAAATCTAAAAATTTTCATTACTTTTCAACCACACATTCTTCCATCAATCACTATTTCAGAATTCAATTTTTCCCAAAATGAGTGTCAGACACAAGTTAAGTGGTTTTTCAGACTAATGTCACTTATTTCCGAAAAAAAAAAACGTGTTTGAGTCACATTATTTTGGAAGAATGTATTTTGGAATAATAGATTGATAGAGAATATGTGGTTGAAAAAAAAGGAAAAGTTATTGATATGGTGGAAAATATTATTTTATT
>CAIGRF010330570.1:0-20051 GCA_903798235.1 Fraxinus ornus | reverse complement strand
TTTTAATTAATTAATACAATTTCAAATTTTCTCTGACTAGCTTGAATAATTAAACTACAAAAATGGCACATCAATTTATTCTTCAGGGTACATGAGTCTACAGGGAGCTTGCTCCTTAAGCAGCGCCGATTTATCTGCATGGCAGAATGTCAATATGCTTATGTCCTATCCTATATTCCCAATTATTACAAGACAAGAAAATATGAATATTTTTTTATGGGACCTTTTTCTAGGACACCCCAAAAGATAAGGGCATAATGGCCTCCAACCCCACCACCCCACCCCACATAAACCTCAGTATGATGAGCTGACTCTACCCAAAATTCAACCCCCCAAATGAAGAGGGTATCTCAAATAGTGAGAAGCTTCCAACAATGAAAAAACACAGAGTGGCAGTGAAATGTGTGCATTTCAAACTTCACTTGAAGCCCACCAAAAGCTAACAGACAGAGGGTTGGCGTCAGTTTTCTATATGGTTTAGTGCGGACATTGACACCTATATGCATTTGTATGTATTTCTGTATAGGACTCTAATTTCTCTATTTTTTGGCCATTTATAAATATTATAAATAAATTGACATGGTCATAAAGATTATAATTCTGATTGATTTTTTTTTTTTTTCATCTTTAAAAATTACAAAAGAAATCAAATGATGTTGATTTTTTTTTATATTTTCTTTAATCTACCATCGAAAGAACCACGTGATAAAATTGTTATCGATGCAAAGAATTCTATAAATTTATTCAAGACATGTCTTAACTTCATATATTGTTTCAATGGAAACCATCTTAAGGCTTCAATCGATTCTCTTGAAATCATATCAAAAATATTGTTAAGAGTAAAATTTCACGTCGATGAAAAAATAAGAACATATAATAATTTGGTCTTAATTATATAGTGTTAGAGTCCAACAAATTTAAACAAGCTGTTGTGAATTTCAAACTTTGCCCGTGTATCCTCCAAAAACTATAGGACGGACGAGTTGTTAGGATTCAAATTTCAATAATTTGAAACTATAACAAAAAAAAAATGGTATTTTAATTCACTTTTTTCTTATCAGTTAATTGTTTATTGATAAATTGGCTTTGAATTCGAACACTTTTAATCACTTATTTTCATGTTATTTTGACTTATTTATTATAATGACGTCATTGTCTTAGGTTTTGGGTTTAGATTTGTCTTTTTATTAATGTATGTATTCATTTCACATAAAACCCACATCTTAATCTGATGAATTTGTTATTATATTGTGTGCCCAACTTACAAAAATCACATGTATGACCTCAACGTGAGGTCATGATTTGAACAAGATTCATGTCGGGTCAATTTCAACTCTGGTTTCGTAGAGATTTTTTGAAAATAGATTTTCTGAGAAAGTTTTTTTTTTTTTGAAAAAGGTGCGATTCAGAAGTAGGAAAAATTTATGAGCTTACGTGTAAAAAATTTTTATTGAGAGATAGATGGTTAAAATGAATATTAAAAAATGAGGACCAAATAGAAACTTTATGAATTCATGATGAACCGTGCAAGTAATTCAACTTCGAAATTCTTAATTTTTTGGTTTCAAATTTTAATAAAGGATTTTCACTACGTAAGATCCCACGATAATATAATCTTAGTGAAGAGTCCAATTTTAAAATTTGAATGGTCTTTTGTCCTTTCAATTGGTTGCCTTTTTTCAGATCAGAAGTTTTACAAAAAAACTATCATTTTCTTGACAAAGAGTAATTACTATGGTAAGTAGAGCATGATGCTACTCGGTTTTTTGTATTTATTTTGCTTTTTTCATGTATTTAAAATTCACTTCACATAATTTGTCAAAATTATGAGTCAAATATGTCTAAATTACTAGAAGGACGAATCTGAAGATAGTGAGTAGTTAGAGGACACTTGTGAATAGTTGGAGGGTGATTTTGATGTTATGTAATAGTTCAAGGATGAGTTTAACTTTGCAAATACTTGGAGGATGAATTTAATGCTAGGGAACAGTTAGAGCATGAGATTGACACTAGTGAATAGTTAGGGAACGATTTTGATGTTGGGCATAGTTGCGGGACTAAATTATCACGATATGATAGTTGGAGGACATTTTCGACGCTAGTAGATAGTTGAAGGATGAATTTGATGTGTACAGAAACCTGTAGGATGAATTTGATGCTAGTGAGTAATTGGAGGAAGAAATGGACATTTGTGAATAGTTGGAGGACGAATTTCATGATACATAATAGTTAGAGGATGAGTTTGATGTTTTCAAATAGTTTGAGGATCAAGCTAGGGAAGAGTTTGAGGACAAAGTAGACACTTGTGAACAATTGAGAACAATTCTCATGATACATTGTAGTTGGAGGACGAGTTATACATTTGCAAATAGTTGGAGGATGAAGCTAGGGAAGAGTTTGAGGACAAAATTAACACTAGTGAATAGTTGAAGCACGGTTTTGATACTATATCATAGATAGAGGACAATTTTGATTCTAGGACATAGTTAGAGTAGGGATGGCAACGTAGCGAGGCTCGCCTATCAGGTATTTTTATTATCTTGGCTCATTCCCATACCCGATTAAAGTGGGGCAAGACGAGATCGAGGTCGGGCGAAACACATCATCTGTTCCATTTATTGCCCCATTTATTTTTCTTTTAATTTTTAATTTATTTTATTTTTTGCTTTTATAATTTTATGTCTTTAATTAGTAAACATTATTACTTTTTTACCAATTTGTTAAAAACAATTTATGTTCTCTTTAAAAATGATAATAAATCTATTATCTTTATTTGATAAAAAAAAAAACTTAAATTTAAAATTAACTTTAAAAAGAAAGAGTAGCAAAACGAGGAACTATGTTTCCCGCACCCTCTTTGAGTCAATTACCATCGCCTCGTCCTTGTCCCGGTTACTCGATTAGACGGGTAATCCCTGCCCCGAGTGGGGCGGGGCTCCACGAGTATTTGGTTGAACAGGTTTTTGCCATCCTTAACTTAGAGGACTAAATTACCGTATTTTAATAATTGGACTTTTGTGACACTGTACATAGTTGGAGGATGAATTTCACGCTTTCTGAAACACGAAGGACGACTATGATGCTAGTGAGTAGTAGAGTCATTAGAGATACATTGTTTGGAATCGAACGAGAAGGCTTGGGCTCTTCGAGAGATCAAGCATCTCGCCCCTGCCCAACTAAAATGAAGTAACTGCTCGTCAAAATTGTTACGTGCTTTCAGTTAAAAATAAAATGAAAAAGGGAAAAACAGAAAATTCAAGCATGATATAACAATTCGCAGCAAAATAAAATGCTCAGATTAGGCTAAATTATCATAAAAAATAATAAGGGAAAAGAATCTGTAAATGAATAAAAAGGCAACTGAAATCAATTCTCTTACATTTTCTGATACTCATGAAGGCTATTTTATGGCTAGGCTCTTGTTAGGAAGATTAGTACAAATTAAAGAACATTCAATGTCTTCTTTAAATTTGAAGCCATAAACAGATAGGAAATTCAATTCAAACTGTCAACGATTCATCCTTTTACGAAATGTATTTACCAATGATGACCATTGAATCCAAACAAGAAATCAACTAAGTATTGCAGACGGAATTAACCACCTTTTCCTTCTTGTTCTTTTAAACTCAAAAAAGATTTGAACCATTGTTTCCAGGGGGCGTTTTCTTGTTGCTCGACCCACGATAGAAAGCAGCTATCCAACAAACAGAAAAGGTTCACGTAGAGAAGCTGATACCTGACTGGGATATATCGGAAATTCGCCACCTGAACAATTGGCCATACACCTCCCTCCAAAATTAAGGCTGGAAGAAAATCTCTCTTCACATCTTCCTTCACCTGAGCAGCACTTTTCCCAGTCGAAAACCCCATGTAAGTGAAAAACACAAGTAAATCGAAAGGCCCAAAGATTATACCATCAGCCGCTACTTTTGTAGCAACAAAAGAAAAGGAATTTGGCCGAAGCTGTAGCCTCAACCTAATAAAACGGTCAAGTCCTTCATACCTGCACAGCAGAAAAAATAAGTGCAGTCTTTGAAGGACACAAACTTTAGGGAGAAATCCATACATTCATAATTCTAGAAATGAGAATTCAATAATCAAATTGATGGTTATTGCGGATTAATTGCATGTTTGGTCACTGACCTTTGCGTAAGGTTTTCAGGAGGTCACTAAATTTCAAAAGTTTTCCCGTTAGTCACTGAACTTTATAAAAGTTTCTCCATTAGTCACTGAATGATAGATGTGATTACATTTTATAAAGTAAGTGATTAATAAGGAAACTTTTGAAGTTCTCAGTCATGAATGTGATTACATTTGTTAAGTTCGGTGACTAATGGGGCAACTTTTGAAATTCAATGATCCCGTGGAAATCTTACGCAAACTTCAGTGACCAATTACGTATTTTTCTTTCTTTCTTTCTTTTTTTATTTGTACTCCTGCCATACAATTTTATTCTCCATAGCACCATCAAACTTAGAAAAAAGAATAGCCTTCTTCATCCTGGGGTAACCGACAAGGTGGTCTGCTGACCTCTCTAAGATCAATGAAGCAATAATGATCCATGCAGTCAACTATTTCAGAAAATAACTCCTTTAGCATTGATCACTTCATAGTATTCAACTTTGAAATTCATACACATATTCAGTTAAGAATCTAATAGATTTTTTATTTTTATTCAGATGTGTCCTAATGGAAAGACGATCGAAGTTGAAGCAGGCATAGAACTCTCTTCTATTGCCTCTTTGATCTTGAGGGGTCAGTAGACAACATTGTCAGTTATCTCCGGAATAAAAGATTATTCTTTTTTCCAAGCTTAGCGATACTGGAGAGAATAAAATTGTGGAGTAGGAGTAAAAAATAAAATTAAAAAAAAAAGAAAAAAAGAACGACAAAAACTAAAAAAAGCATAAAAATTGGTTAATTACCTGGTTGGTCACTCAACTTTGAGAAAGATTTTCAAGAAGTCATTGAATTTCAAAAGTTTCCTCATTAATCACTTAACTTCACAAAAGTTTCCCCGTTGTCAGTGAGTGATGAATGAGATTACATTTTGTAAAGTTCAGTGACTAATGGAAAACTTCTGAGATTTTCAGTGATGAATAGGATGACATTTGTAAAGTTCAATGACTAACGAGGAAACTTTTGAAGTTCAGTAACCTCCTAAAGACCTTACATAAAGTTCAGTGACCAATCATGTAATTAACCTTGGTTATTGCAGATAAACAATTTATTGATGCCAGTTAATAATATTTGCATGAACGTCTTTTTGAAAAGTAACAATAAGATGGATTATGTTGATTCATAGAACAAAAGACATATTTATAAAAACTGGTACTACAATTACAGTGCAGTAACCATGGTCAGTAATTAAAACAAGAAAAACTCTGCTGTAAAAGGCCTGACACAGCTCCCCCCTCACAATGAGGTGGGTCCGGCGCGGACCCAGCTCAATAAAAAAAACCCCCAAAAATGTACCCACCCCACCCCCTATGTGAGAGAGCCGGGTACCAGCCTATAAGCCAAAGCCTGGTACCCCAGCTCGACTCTTAAAACAATGGAAGACTAATTGCTTGACCGTCCTCAATTCTCATACTAAAATCATGATTGCGGAAACTATCCAAGAGATAAGATATTTTGTCTCTCCATATTTATTACACATGAAAATTCCAACTACTTTTTTTTACCCTACGTCATCAGATTTCCAGCCAATTTATCATCCTAATCCAATCATCACGACCCCCATTCTCAAGCCTCACCTGCCACGCTAATGCGCACAGAGCTCAGTGGTGAAAAATACACACAAGTATGTCACCATGCTATAATTTCTTTTCTTCTTTTAAATGAGATTTGACCAGGATCAAGTTGCTGAATTTCCCTTCACTCTTTCCAATATTGTCATGTAATACCCGCATGACAATTTGTGTTCAATAGTCCAACAGTTATTCTAGTGGAAGTTCCACGTGCAGCTTTTCTCACACAATTAGAAGAAAAAAGTACGTATATGGCGACAAAGTTAGGCATTGTGGGGGTGGAAAATTGAGTACAGATTAATGGACCAAAAATTATTTGGCCGACTACACTATGATGCAACAAAATCACTGCAAATTAAACATAGACAAGTAAATGGCAACATCACCAAGTGTAAACATCCATTTAAGAAAGTTAGTTCAAATGTTGTATCATATAACCATTTGACCATATACTAAGGGAACTCAAAAACTTACTCTCTGTGGATTTAAAGAATATACTTATTTATAGAATTATAGTTGCAAGCTTTAGCATGACAATAGTACATGATGTCAATAAATAATATACAATGATTAAAGTAAGGCTACCGCTACAGCATTTCTCATCAAGTTTTGCGTAAGGTTTTCAGGAGGTCGTTAAATTTCAAAAGTTTACCCGTTCGTCACTGAACTTTATAAATGTTTCTCCATTAGTCACTGAATGATGGATGTGATTACATTTTATAAAGTCGGTGATTAATAAGGAAACTTTTGAAGTTCTCAGTCATGAATGTGATTATATTTGTTAAGTTCGGTGACTAATTGGGCAACTTTTGAAATTCAGTGACCCCGTAGAAATCTTACGCAAACTTCAGTGACCAATTAGGTAAATTATCAATCTTTACGTATTTTTCTTTCTTTCTTTTTTCTTTTTTTATTTGTACTCCTGCCATACAATTTTATTCTACATAGCACCATCAAACTTAGAAAAAAGAATAGCCTTCATCATCCTGGGGTAACCGACAAGGTGGTCTACTGACCTCTCTAAGATCAATGAAGCAATAATGATCCATGCAGTCGACTATTTCAGAAAAGAACTCCTTTAGCATTGATCACTTCATAGTATTCAACTTTGAAATTCATACACATATTCAGTTAAGAATCTAACAGATTTTTTATTTTTATTCAGATGTGAAAGACGATCGAAGTTGAAGCAAGCATAGAACTCTCTTCTTTTGCCTCTTTGATCTTAAGGGGTCAGTAGACAACATTGTCGGTTATCTCCGGAATAAAAAGCTATTCTTTTTTCCAAGCTTAGCGATACTGGAGATAATAAAATTGTGGGGTAGGAGTTAAAAAAAAAAAAAAACGACAAAAACTAAAAAAAGCATAAAAATTGGTTAATTACCTGGTTGGTCACTCAACTTTGTGAAAGATTTTCAAGAAGTCATTGAATTTCAAAAGTTTCCTCATTAATCACTCAACTTTACAAAAGTTTCCCCGTTGTCACTGAGTGATAAATGAGATTACATTTTGTAAAGTTCAGTGACTAACTAATGGAAAACTTCTGAAATTTTCAGTGATGAATAGGATTACATTTGTAAAGTTCAATGACTAACGAGGAAAATTTTGAAGTTCAGTAACCTCCTAAAAACCTTACATAAAGTTCAGTGACCAATCATGTAATTAACCTTGGTTATTGCAGATAATCAATTTATTGATGCCAGCTAATAAAAATATGATAGTCACAGAATATTTGCATGAACGTCTTTTTGAAAATTAACAATAAGATGGATTACGTTGATTCATAGAACAAAAGACATATTTATAAAAACTGGTACTGCAATTACAGTGCAGTAAACCATGGTCAGCAATTAAAACAATGGAAGACTAATTGCTTGACCGTCCTCAATTCTCATACTAAAATCATGATCGCGGAAACTATCCAAGAGATAAGATATTTTGTCTCTACATATTAATTACACATGAAAATTCCAACTACATTTTTTTTACCCTACGTCATCAGACTTCCAGCCAATTTTTTATCCTAATCCAATCATCACGACCACCATTCTCAAGCCTCACCTTCCACGCTAATGCGCACAGAGCTCAGTGGTGAAAAATACACACAAGTATGTCACCATGCTATAATTTCTTTTCTTCTTTTAAATGAGATTTGACCAGGATCAAGTTGCTGAATATCCCTTCACTCTTTCCAATATTGTCATGTAATACCCGCATGACAATTTGTGTTCAATAGTCCAACAGTTATTCTAGTGGAAGTTCCACGTGCAGCTTTTCTCACACATTTAGAAGAAAAAAGTATGTATATGGCGACAAAGTTAGGCATTGTGGGGGTGGAAAATTGAGTACAGATTAATGGACCAAAAATTACTTGGCCGACTACACTAGGATGCAACAAAATCACTGCAAATTAAACATAGACAAGTAAATGGCAACATCACCAAGTGTAAACATCCATTTAAGAAAGTTAGTTCAAATGTTGTGTCATATAACCATTTGACCATATACCAAGGGAACTCAAAAACTTACTCTCTGTGGATTTAAAGAATATACGTATTTATAGAATTATAGTTGCAAGCTTTAGCATGACAATAGTACATGATGTCAATAAATAATATACAATGATTAAAGTAAGGCCACCGCTACAGCATTTCTCATCAAGTTCCTTATTAAACTTTGTCCATGCATATTTATACAGAATAAATTCCTTCCAGGTTTACCGTCACAAATTGTTTATATTGATTGACTGAATGACAATGATCAATAGGACAGATAAAAAAAATATATATATATTTAGCATCATTATAAAGCAATTTAAATATATTTTAGCGATTATGTGCATTCAGTGTATAAGGCATCTCAAATGTGTTATGTCTGTATGTGGGATTTTCTGATCTAAAAACTTTTGGATGTACACCTGCAACTTATAGTCCATACTCAACTGGAAGGTGAATATAAAATTCTAAAAATAGTAAGCCAACAGTCAATTGACAAAGAAATACTAACCAGAAGTGGCCAACTGGTCCAACAAATCCAAGACCAAACAAACTTGTGGTAGTAACTCGTCTCCAATTGATCTTAAATTCTTTATCTTCATTCTATAGAGAAAATCAAGAATACCGTTGTTAAATGAAGTAAGAGTGAAGGTGTAAAACTTTCCTTGATGTGTTCTTCAGAAAGAACAGTTGAACAACAAATAGCAAAAACTTTCAGTTAAATGTGTCATCATAACCTTTCATCTCTTTGTTCTTAATCAATGCAAACACATATGGAACAGGAAAGGATATTCCAACCCATGTCTCAACAATTTAGTATTTCCCCATGTAAAGAAACAAAACAATACTACCACACTGCCATATATTGTTTAATTGTTGGACCTGTGTTAGTTAATTATGTTATCAGTTGCAATACCATTTCTCAAAAGTTACCAAAACAGTCCACAATTCTTTGATGAGCACGAGGACTTGGATGAGTCATTTCATCATAAATGTCAAAGAAAGTGTTTTGATTCGGTAACTATTAATTTTGGAAACCTAAACCTTTGATCAGCCTATATCCTATCTTAGGCATTCCACTACGCACTTTGTATAGGCTCAACGAAACATATCTAAGATAATTCACAGAACATCAAAACATCCAATCAATTCTTCCTCAAATAGATCAATGAAAGAGGATAGAGATAGAAATTTTCTATTGAGTTAATATTGCAAATCTATCTTCAGCAACTCTTCATGTGCAACCATAACAATAGTGGAAAGCAACCAAGTACCATCTACCGATACTGTTGGAGAGATTTCCCCGGTTGTAGCATTGTCCACGATTAACAAGAAGCAATATCTACAAACTAACTAGCAAAATAGGTTGACTACTGCCAAACCCATTTATCACAAAAGCTTATTCGATCAAAAAAACTTGTTTTTGCCATATCTTGACTTTAATTTGAACCCCGCCTTACCTCGTATTACATTAAGCCTTTAGATTTAGTTTAAAATCCCTAATTCCAAGAGATATCTCACAAGTTCACTGCCCAGGAGAGGCAATGATTCACAGATTCGTTTGTAATGTTTGGTTAAAACGTCCAAAAGTAATTCATTGAGTTCATAATACTTCACCGTTCATATTTCAGAAAAATCATATTCAAACAGCTGAACCTATTGGGATGCAAAGCCAATTCACTAATAAAACCAGTGCATTTTTCCTGTTGGTGAGGGGGCTAAATTAGAGGGGTCATTCACTTATTCTGAACATATAACTCAAAAACAATATAGTTCTCTCTCGCTTAATGGATTAAGCTACTCATCTTCATCCCATTGTAAGCAGAAAACCAAACATAATCGTTCACGACCCGTAGCTAAAACTGTTAACATACATACTCATACACTTACAGAGCATTAGGGCTGCTCATTTCGTCAATCAACTAATAAACCAAAAAAGGAGCAAAAAATCAACACCCACTTTGTATATTCAAATCCCCAAAAAAATCAAATAAATAAATAAATAGACTACGTACACGAGATTGAAGATGATGCTTTTTGGCGGTGGTGTGGGTGACCGCCTGGGCAGCAATATCGCCAAATCCCCATATTAAGGCTGAGCTAATTACCTGAGTTTTAACAGGATGAACTGCCAAGCAATTCTGATACCATTTCCAAAGCCTAATCATGTAATTTAATTGCTTATTTCAAATAATGGATTTAATGATTATCAATTTGAAAGGAGGGGATGAGAAATGTTCTTGCTGTGAGGCTGCTCTAAGGTGCATTCACTGTGAAACATCAAATATAGGAATATTCGTATCTCTTTCTGGTTGGGTAATGGGAATTCAGATTGGTATTAATAACTAAAAATGGAATTAATTAAATTTTTTTGTATTAATTATAATCATATCTATTAAAATTTAAAATACTCTGAATAATTGGAGGATAAGGTTTTTGCAGACAAAATGGACTAGGGTTACAAAAATAATTCTTGCAAAATTTGATTATAGAATGTTTAAATTAATTTATTTGACGAACGAAAGTTGAAATTGACTTTTTAGTCCCTATCATGACAAGAAATATAGCTCATGTTCGAAATTTATTTTTGGCTTATTAGCACAAAACGTTTTTACGTTTGACAGTTAGTGTGCAAAACGTTCAAACGTTTCATTTTTTTTTTATAATCATATCTATTAAAATTTAAAATACTCTGAATAATTGGAGGATAAGGTTTTTGCAGACAAAATGGACTAGGGTTACAAAAATAATTCTTGCAAAATTTGATTATAGAATGTTTAAATTAATTTTTTGACTAACGAAAGTTGAAATTGACTTTTTAGTCCATATCATGACAAGAAATATAGCTCATGTTTGAAATATATTTTTTTAAAAAAAAAAATTCTCAAACTCATTTTCAATCACACATTCTCTCAATCAAATAATCTTTCAAAACAAATTCTTACTGTGTAACCAGGATTCTCCCAAAAAATCATTGTTACAAAATTCATTCTAAAAAGAAATAGAGTTCAAAGAAACCCATAGTGTTTTTTTTAAATGAAATGATAGAATATTATTGAGAAAATATGAAAACAATTAATCAAACGACGGGAAACTAAAGAGTTAAGAAAACAAAAATCTATATCTCGCGTTCCCTAATCTTTAAGGTTGAAAAATTAAAATTGATAACAACTTTAAGTTTTCATGATGTGTCAATTTACAATTGGGTAGACGATAAATTAGACAGTCGATCTTAACTCCATTTTATTAATACCCCATGTTATGAAGAAATAATAATGGGATAATTTCCACCAAAAGTACCTACGCTACTATCATTGGAAAAAAATTTGAAAAGAAAAGCGGGAAATGAAAATGGATTTGGTAGATCAATGAACCCCTACCCATTCGGTAGGATTAGGTCCTTGAAGCTTAAAAACCTCATAAAAATTTAAATTAAAGTTAAAAATTAATTTTAATCATATATTTTAAGATTTTTGTCAATTTTAACACGCATTCTATCAACTTTTATTAAAATTTAATAAAAAAATTGATTCTTAGCTTTCGCTAATAGAGGCCACATGTTTTATAAGGTCATATCAACGTGGTAAGTTAGAGCATCTCCAATGATGTTGTAAAATTGAGTGTAAATTATTAACCTTTTGTGCTACAGTAAATCTAAATTCAAATTCTGCTCCAATGAAAATATCTAAAAAATAAAAATTAGGTTCAAGTAAGTTAGTAGCTTTTTGTCCTTGTGGGGTCCCACATGTACGTCTAAAAAAGATGTAAATTTACATTATTTTTTTGTCAAAAAATGCACTTTGCGTTTCCTTTACGTCTCTTCATTGAAGAGGCTTCCTGCCACGTTGAAAATTTAAATCACAATTTAGATATAATTTAGAGTAGTATTATAAATACTCTTATTGATTAACGCTTTTAGATTGTATAAAAATACTCTTCATTGAAGAGGCTTCCTGCTACGTTGAAAATTTAAATCACAATTTAAATATAATTTAGAGCAGTATTAGAAATACTCTTATTGATTAACGCTTTTAGATTGTATAAAAATAAGACATGGACGGACTTGCTCTTGGTGTGGTGCTATAATTAAAACATTGGATTAAACCATGAGGAATTGCCCAACAGATAAGATTTATAGGGGATGCTTGATTCAGGTGAAGAAATATCTGAATATGAAAAGTATCAAGAAGATTCAGCAAATTAGATGTTCTGGAATTTTAAAAATAAAGGAGATACTATAATTTTTCATATTTAGTGGAGGACTCGATTTCCACAATCTGTAATACAGTGCCTATATTGTTGAATTGGATATGTAGAAAATATAAAATGAATTCAATGTAATTTGCAATCATTGTTGCATTAATCGATGAAATGAAGAAGAGGAAGATGAAACTTTCTATTATTTCAACTTAAACAATAATGAATTACATCATTGTATTTATAGACAATCATTCCAACTAACAAACTCACTAACAGAAATGAATTATTCCCAATATTAAACTAACAATCAGTTAACTAACTGATTTATTCTTCCCGCTGGCTATCAGGTAAGCCATCAATTGATTTCTTCTGTTGATGCGTACTAGTTGCTCGACTTCCAGATGCTTGTGAGTGATCTATGTCGTAAGAGCCCCCCTCAAGAGGGGCATGGATATTTAAAATGCCCATCTTGGAGATATTGGAATAAAACGGGATAGAGCCCAAAGGCTTAGTGAAAACATTTGCAACTTGGTGATGAGAAGGGACATACACAATTTTAATCAGACCTGAATGCACTTTTTTCCTAACAAGATGACAGTCAATTTGGATGTGTTTAGTCTTCTCATGCAAGACTGGATTAGTGGCAATAGAAAGGGTAGCCTTACTATATGTATACAGAAGGGCAGGATGAGAATGATCAATTGCCAAGTTATGGAGGAGATAAAGCAGCCACTGGATTTCACAAGTGGTTGATGCTAAAGCTCGATACTCAGCTTCAGCTGAAGACCTACTCATCGTGGATTGTTTCTTCGACTTCCAAGAGATTAAGGAATCCCCAAGAAAAATAGCAAAGCCAGTGATGTTTCGCCTTGTGTTAAGGCATCCAGCCCAATCACTGTCACTGCATGCCTTCAGATGGAAATTAGACTTTGATGAGAAGAACAGTCCCTGTCCTAGTGTAGCCTTAATGTATTTGAGGACCCTGTGGGCAGCATTGAGATGAGACGTGGCTGGTTTGGACATGAATTGGCTAAGAACTTGAACAAAGTAGGATAAGTCAGGCCTGGTAATTGTTAGGTAAATGAGTCTGCCAATAAGCCGTCTATAACTCGAAGGGTCAGGTAAGAAATCATCATCAGTCGTTGTGAGTTTAAGGGAAGATTCCATAGGAAATCCCACTGGTTTGCAGCCTGAAAAACCACAATCATCAAGGATATCCAAGGCGTATTTTCTTTGACAAACACTGATGCCTTGATGGGATCGAGCCACTTCCAATCCAAGAATGTATTTTAATTCCCCCAAGTCTTTAATAGTAAACTGATCATCCAAAAATTTCTTGATGATCTGTATTTCATGAAAATCATTACTTGCAAGGAGAATATTGTCAACGTATACCAATAAAACAAGAAAGGAGCCTTTGGTAGACTTCAAAAATAAAGATGAGTCAAAACTTGCTTGATGAAAGCCATAAGAAATGAAAGTCAATTTTGTAACCCACTGGCAGGACGCCTGTTTGAGGCCATAGAGACTCTTGTTTAGCCTGTACACAAGTCAGGTATCATTGCTGGGATAACCCTGAGGTAGATCCATGTACACTTCTTCATAGAGATCACTGTGAAGAAAAGCATTGTTGATGTCTAATTTGTGGAGGAACCAATTATTAACAGCTGCCACTGCTAGAAGAACACAAATGGAGGTTAATTTTGTCATGGGAGAAAAAGTATCAAAGAAGTCCAAACCTTCATGCTGGGTGTAACCCTTTGCAACCAGACGTGCTTCATATCTCTCCACTGATCCTTCAGCTTTGAATTTGACCTTGTAAACCATTTACACCCAATTTTGTGCTTGTTTGTTTCAAGAGCCTTAATTTCGCGTTCCATGGCAGCTTGCCAATGAGGGAATTTGATAGCTTGTTTATAAAATTTTGGTTCATAAGCGGATGTGACAGAGGTAGTAAAGGCTCTGTGTTTGAGGTTAAGTCTATCATAGGATAAGAAATTAGAGATAGAACAGGGCTTACCAAGTGCAGGTGATCTAGCTAGCTTGTTGGATGACTGGAGTGCAGTTGAAGAGATGGGTAGATCATACTGATAATCATTGAGGTATAAGGGTGGGTGTTTTTGGCGACTAGACTTTCTGGTTATTGGTTGTGGAATAGATGGAGGCGATCCTGCAGAAGTGATGGGAGAAGGAGGCAAGTTGTTTCCTCCTGTTGGCCTAGGAGATGATAAGTTACCATTTGAAGAATGACTTTAATATTTATGTCTGGAGATTGAGATATGTGTGAGATGGGGTGGCAAGGGATGTCCAACGAAGGTTCAGGAATTGGATAGATTCGAGGATCAGTTGAAGAGTGAGGTGAAGAACACATATAAGGAAACGAGAATTCATGAAAAACAACATTTCGACTAATGAAGGATCTGTGATTCTGATGATCATAGACTTTATATCCTTTGGAACCAAGTGGGTATCCAATAAAGATGCATCTGGAAGCACGAAGAGATAACTTATTTCTGTGGCTGGTTAGCGTTCTGGCAAAACACAAACACTCAAATGTTCAAAGATGATGATAAATTGGTGATTTTTGGAAAAGCATTTCATATGGACTTTTATTATCAAGAGATGGGGAAGGGATTCTATTGATGATGTGAACTACAGTTAGAATGCAATCACTCCAAAAGGTAAGAGGCACATTTGATTGAAAGAGAAGTGCCCTGACTACTTGAAGAATGAACTGATGTTTTCTCTCCACAGTTCCATTTTGCTGAGAGGTTTCAACACACCTTTTTATATGCAAAATGCCACGTGTATTATAGAAATCATTTATAAGGAATTTGGCCTATTATTTGTTCGAAAAACTTTAATTCTGGTGTTGAATTGTGTGATGACCATTTGGTGAAATTTCTTAACAAGGTTAAGAGTTTCAGCCTTTGATTGCATCATGTAAACCTATATGCATTTGGAACAAATATCGACTATGGTGAGAAAGAATTTGTAACCATCAAGTGAAGGAACATGAAATGAGCCATAAATATCACAATGTACTAAATCAAGATTTTTATTTGAAACTGAAACACTAACTGGAAATGGTAATTTTCTCTGTTTTGCTAAAGGACAAACTTTACAAATATTTGAATTCTTACAAAAACTATGTGATGAAATGCTTGGAATCTTGGACATCCTAACACTAGAGATGTTTCCAAGCCTATAATGCCAAAGGTTGAAATCAGCATTAGCAGCAACATTTATTCTGGGAGTAAAGGTAGCAGGTGAATAAGAAGGTTTCCTTTGGACATGAATGAGATGATATAGTCCATCCTTTTCTCTAGCAAAATCAGTCATCCTATTGCTGGCTCGATCCTATATAAAACTGTGAGATGCAGAGAAGCACACAATAATATTGGAAGCTTTGGTTAGTTTAGATATTGTTAATAGGTTAAAAGAAAATGAGGGTACACATAGCACATTTTCGAGAATAAGATTTTCGAAACTTTCACATTTCCAATGTAAGTGATTGGAACATATGATCCATTAGGTAAATTCACTTTTGTGGTTGTGGTAAGATCAACTGATGATAGAAAAGTGGATGAACAGACCATGTGGTCTGTGGCTCCAGTATCGATAATCTAGGTACCGATTTTGGCTTTGGGAAAAATTATATTGAATAATGATATACATGTATTAGAAGTTGCTGTTTGGTTTGCTGAATTAGCTGATTGAGGAAGCATCTGCTGGGTTTTAGCAAACGCCGTAAATTGTTTATAGAGGTCTTGATTAAACAACAAACTTGATCCCTTATCCTCTGTGGATTGATCACCAGTAACAGTTTGTGCAGAGAGCTGTCTACTGAAATCCTTGACCCTTTTGATCCCTTCCAACCAGGTGGAAAACCTCTCAGATGAAAGCATTTATCCACAGTGTGATTGAAGTAGCCACAGAGAGTGCATTTTCCTTTCCTTTTGTCCTTCCAAAGAGAAGGTTTACTGTATCGTTACCTTGACATCATAGCTGTTGATTCCATTGTTGAAGAGTTCTGCAGGTCCCTATGACTTTCCTCTTGGAGCATAAGGGCGTAAACTTTGGCTAGTGATGACAGTGGTGAGGTAAGTAACAATTGACTTCATAATGCATAATATGATTCATTTAATCCTATAAGAAATTTCATAACTGCAACTACCCGTTGAGTATCTGATATGGTTTTCAATATTTCACAAGTACAAGTCGACAATATTCCACAACTGCACTTTGGTAAAGATCTATAGCTAATGTATTCTTCCCAGATGGATTTGAACGAATTTTAATAGCTGGTGAAACTTTGTGATCCTGTGAGATGGCACTGAGACACTTCTCTAGATGGTATACTCTAGGTCCATAACTTATGTTGTACCTTATTTTCAATTCATTCCACACTTCATATGCAGATGAAATATATAATAGGCTCTAATGAATTTCCTTGTTGATCGAATTGAACAACCAGGATAAAACTAGAGTATTTGCTCGAAGCCAACAATTATGTGTATTACCTGTTGGTGGATTTGGGGATTTCAGAGTTCCATCAATGAATCCGGATTTATTTTTCACACTCAATGCCATGGATATTGCATGACTTCACGATACATAATTATCTCCATTGAATATTTCTGAGACAATCAATGCACCCGGATTATCATTTGGATGCAGGTAGTAATGGCTGTTTGGATCATCAGTTGGATTAAAAAGGTAATTGGTTGTGACTGACATGATTTAATGATCAAAATACTGATAATGAACAAATGATTCTTGCTAAGCTCTGATACCATGTAGGAAATATAAAATGAATTCAATGTAATTTGCAATCATTGTTGCATTAATCGATGAAATGAAGTAGAGGAAGATGAAACTTTCTATTGTTTCAACTTAAAAAATAATGAATTACATCAGTGTATTTATAGACAATCATTCCAACTAACAAACTCACTAACATAAATGAATTATTCCCAACTATTAAACTAACAATCAGTTAACTAACTGATTTATTCTTCCAGCTGGCTATCAGGTAAGCCATCGGTTGATTTCTTCTGCTGATGGGTGTTAGTTGCTCGACTTCCAGCTGCTTGTGAGTGATCTGTGTCGTAAGAGGATATGCATCCAATTGCGTTATCTGAGTTCACTAGTTCCTCGTATAGAATTATTAACTCTAGAGATTTAATAGATGAGGACAATTTGTGTTACTACTACGTGAAAAGGTTGTGATGAGTTTCCATTTTTCAAGAGTCATGTGCCCGCTTGCTAGTGTTGCCTTCCTCTGTTAACAGATTATAGACCAAAGGAGTGAAAGCCACTCGGTTGCTTGCTAAATTGCAACGGTTAAGTCCATGGTCCCAGATTCAATAGTTGCCTATTCTTTCTTTTTATTTAACTCGAACTACAAAAAAATCAACAAAACTATAGTTACTAAGAATGCATAGAAATAATGCCGGCTCAGCCGAGTGAAATTGTCCCTACCCCGCTAATTTCGAATGCAATTTTGCAAAAGGTTGAATATGGACATACTTACGTACCTCTTTCCAGTAGCTCTAGATTCTACTAACAGGATCTGAAGTTCGGTTGGCAAATTGTCATTGGTAGCATAATTGATGAAGCTGAATACAAGTTTTATGCTGTTTTAGGCAATGGTAAAGATGAAGCTGAATACAAGCTTCTTCCTGGTGGTCATTCCTATGGCACGGGAACAGATCGCAAAGGCTTGGGCGAACCAGAGGTGATATGTATCTCAGAGGCTATGGTCAATTATCAAAATCCTCAGTTATGTTTCATCTCATAATCTCAGGTCAGCTTTCTTTATTTGCTGGAAGGAATTTGAGCTTCTTATTTTTATTTGGATTGCTTTTCTGGCTCTGCATATCATCAAGTTTTTCCCCTTTTCGATTACTTATCGCCTTAATATATGTTATTTTCAGTAGAAGACTCTTTTGGAGTGTATTTGAACTTAATGGAATCTGGAACTCATTGGCTTCAAATTGGAATAGAATTACACAGTCACACGTTCAGCAGAATGATGGGTTGTAAACTTGCTCCAAGTACGTGTGTGTGCGCATAAACTTAACTTTCTAGAAAATTAACTTTTAAGCACATAGACGTGATAACATTTTATTTATGAATCCTTGCGAACTAGCTTCTCACCATGCTGTAGATCCCGATCACTCTTGGCGTTTTTGGTTACGAAAAGTTCAATGCGCAAAAAATTCTCCTTTTTTTTTTGGGTTTTCAGGTTTCAAGTGTCACATCCACCTTAGCAATTATATTTTCCTCATCAATGTCAGTGGTAGAGTATTACCTTCTAAAACGATTTCCAATTCCTTATGGTAAGTGCATATCGAACTTTAATACTCATAATTCTAACATCGAGTAAGATTTTTAATTTGTAAATTATAAAAAAAAAGGTTCTTTGGGAATACGACTTAAATTGTCATTTTTTGGAATCTGTGTGATAGCTCTTTACTTTGTCGTTGTTGCGGCTATTGCTACGTTTTTTGGGGCAACACTTTGTAAGAAAGTTCATCATTTTGATGGAAAGGGTGCTATAATAATTTTCATTCTAGCGTCTACAATACTTGTTAGTGCCATCTATGTAGGTAAATACTTTTATTAAACATTAGGTAGAGTTTGCATTTCAAGCATGATTCGAAAAATAAAGGGGAATGAGTACATGAGATTCGAGAACCTCTACAAGTATGATGTCTAGAACATCGATCTTCGACGATCCAAGTTGATAACCAATATACAAAAGTCGTGCTCCTCGGGTTGCAAGAATCGTTCTCAATATTTATCCAATTCTCAACTTATGGGATGAAAGAGATCCTTCGTGGTATATGAGCTGGAAAAGAGGCAAAGACATCTTCAAGTTTATGTTCTTTGTAATTAAAATTGATCGAAAAATTTATAGGCATAGTCTTTATTACGCCTCGCCTCCGAGACTCAAAGAGAAGCTGCCACTTGGAAAGTCATGTGGACAGGAAGTCAGCAAGGAAGTCAAATGAATATTCACAAGGTCAAATAATGGAAAGTCAAAAACAACCGAAGCGCTTACACCAAAATCTAAAGTCCATGCCGAACCACCACTTCAAGGACGAACCACTAAAACTTATGCTGAGGCTCTATAAAGCTTTCCGAGGCTCTAAACCCATCCGAAGTCCATAAGCTGACGTTGTCCCATGCTACAGATTCGAAGATCTCCTAGAAGTGATTGATGTAACATCTGTAATAAAGTGTCAGTATGTCAGTCTACTATGTAGAGCGGCTGATCCCTTGTCAATGTATCAATTGTATAAATGGACAATGATGCGACGTCCCAATATAGGAGATAGGGCCACGTGGTTCTGATCCAACGATCACCACTTCGACATAGACATATAAATAGTGTTTAGGAATGGCAAAAAAGTTCGACGACTCGGACGGCTCGTTTTGAGGAGTCGGCCCGAGTTGGGCCGGCCCGTGTGGCTCGCGGGCCTGCCCATTTAAAAAAAAAACTGCCCAACACTAATTATTGGGGATGTATGGCTGAAATTGAGACAAATGATCATAATTTGCTTAACCAACTTATTATTCTCATCATGAAATCAATAAA
>CAIGRF010330540.1:1980-18387 GCA_903798235.1 Fraxinus ornus | reverse complement strand
TCGATCCATCTGATTAAGACGACGAATTCTTCTATCTCTTCCTCCTCGTAGTCTTCCTCATAACTGTCATCCTTGCAATCCGCATCTCCACCTCCAGTCTCCACTCTCTGTTACTTCCACCAGCTCTCCCATGGTGTATCTCTCTCTCCACCCTTCTTCTTTTCTGGACACAATGAACAAAAAACGACGTCTTTTTTGAAATGTCTAAAATGATGTCGTTTTGGACGAAACGTTTCTACAGTGATAAGGCTCCTCACTCTTTTTATATATGTAGGAAATAAGATATAAGCTCAAGAGATATGCTCAATAAATTTTCACTTTTAATGCTCCCAAAGAACGTTGTTATGAATGCAAAAAGTAAATGTATTTATAGAGTCCAAGGAATGAAATAAACTGTACAAACGGATAAGCAACCGAACATCGACACTCTGAACCAGTCATACAAAAATAGCCGTTGTGGCTCAGAAATCAAAACAGCAAAAAAGGTGACCATTGGACGAATCAGACGTCTGTTTTGTTGAACCGAACGTTTGCTTGGACAGTTTTCTTTTCAATTCCTCAACTTGAATGTTTTAAAAAATAAAGACTTTTGAAATGCACTTTCAACTTATTTCTCAACACGAATGATATTATAAAATGTGATCTAATGTTTAAATGTCAATTTTTTTTTTTTTTTTTTTTTTTTTTTTTTGGATTTTCAAGTAATTTTTTTTTCAAAATTTATGGCTTGGATTTTAAATTAGGCAGGCTATCTGCATTTATCAGTTTGTAATTTTTAAACCTTAAACGAATAATTTTGTATTAACTCGATATTTAGTTAATACATATTTTTAGTTTAGGGTTTAGAGTATATGCGAAATTCACAGGATTTTCATCTGTTTCAAACGCTTCTTTTATCATTTTATAAATGATTGTTACGCAAAATGTGCTTAGGAGAAAAACATCAAGGTTTGCTAATAGATGCATTTCCACTAGAAAAATCATATGCATGTGCAATTCAATGTCGTTCTTGTAAGTTTATGTAAGACTTACTATACGAGAGCAGTATTTTGATCTGATTATACCATGCGTTCATATACAAACTTTTAGTATTTGATAAAGGTTTCAAGAGGTACCAGTTTCAGAAGTAGAAATAATGAAACAGGTGGTAGAATATGGATGTTTTAGTTAGTTTTATGGTTAATATTGATCAAGTGCACTCTTTGACGTACCACATCTCATGTATGGCCTTATTGAGTATGAATTTATATTATCACCCATTTTTAAGGGACATAGCTGTATCAAAGTGGGATTGCCTTGATTAGTGATAACATTAAATGGAAGTGGTTGAATATGGATATATAAGTAGTTTACCTATCTGATTATGGCCTTTTTTGGTACTAATTTGAACTCATTTTCATAATGTCGCTCATTTTTAAGGTTCTGTTGCATGTTATGAAACGTATGCACCATTGCTTCTCAATTTTCTATTGCCTATGGTAAGGAGCAATTCAAATCGTAATGGACATTCCTGTTCCCTAGTGATCTCTGCATATCTTCAGAGAGCTACCTTGTAATTATTGGAAAGACGGTAAAATGGTAGGGCCTTTCATGACCTCGTGTCTGGATTTGCATCGACTTTGATAGTGATCAGTTTTTGATTATTAAGTGCTAGATTACTCATTTATGCTTACTCAAAGTAGTGTTTCCTTTTTAATATCCTCGTCCTTTGTGATATGTGATATGACAAAGCCTTGGACAACCAGTTCACCAGCTCTTTGTTAATTTTGTTCGTCTCTACCTGCTACTCTCACTTTGAAATATGTTAAGGCTGAAGCGATGTACGCACGCAGTAAATTGTCCATGGATATATGGATTGAACCACACTGTTGGAAAAAGATCTCCTCATATAATCAGTAAATTCATGTCTAACAGCTTTCTAGTTTGGCACCATAGAAATATATATTTATTAGATGTCTCTTGTAGAAACATAACTACGATACTCATCTTGCGGATTTATTAATTTCACCCTGCTCTTTGCAACTGTGAAAACTTTGAGTGATGCGTGGTTTCAATATTTCAATTTCCTAATTGCTTTGCTTTTGGTATTAATTTTTGCCACTCTGGCATTGGTCCAAAAATCTAATTTTTTCATATTTGCAATATTGATATTGGTGCAGGGACTGAAGATGATCTCCCTCCTCAAAATAGAATTCAAAGAGGTGGCAGCACTGCTGGGAATGGAAGGCCTTCTGTCGCAGGTTCTGTCCCATATCCTTGGATACATGGTGAAACTGATATGGAAGACAAAATTCATCTGCTCGAGCAAGAAGCATATAGTTCAGTTCTGAGAGCCTTTAAAGCTCAAGCTGATGCCATTACTTGGGTACTTCTTCTCTCGTTGAACAAGTGAATCTAATATTAGCATATTTCTTATCAGGTTTTTAATGACTTCAAAGTAATATCATTTTTCTACAGGAGAAGGAAAGTTTAATAACTGAACTCAGGAAAGAGTTAAGACTGTCAAATGAAGAGCACAGGGAACTTCTTGGCAGGGTTAATGTAGATGAAACGATCCAAAGAATAAGGTTTTTCTATCATACAAAAACTCTCTCATTCCTTAGAAGTCTTGGTTTTCCAATTTAGGGAAATGCAAAATGAACTATTTTCTTTCTTTTGATGTGCCAATTGGGAATGCATTTAGGGAGTGGAGACTGTCAGGTGGCTTTCAACCAGGCATGCATGGTGCTGGTCAAGCTGTCCGTGGTCCGTTGCCCCCTTCTTTCCCAGCTTCTCATAGAAGACAATCCTTTGGCGGTACATCTCTTTTTCCCTCACAGTCAATGAACCTAGCAAGCCAGCCACCTTCACCAGCTGTAAAGCATGGACCCGTAATGGGGCTGAAAAGCCAACACCACAAACCTGTAAGTTAAAAAAACTTAAATACGAACATGGACCCTGCATCCCATTAGGATTCTAATTGTTATTTCATGGTCAGATACCTCCTGGTGCATCTTCAATAAAAATGCAATATCCATCCTCTATTTCAGCTGGAAGAGGTCAGTTTGGTAACCGTATTTCTTCAGGTGGCCTTACAGGAGGTTCATTTGATTCATTAATTGGAAGGAAAGTAAGGACCAGATGGCCTGATGATAACAATTTCTATGAAGCTGTCATAACTGACTATAATCCAGCTGAGGTTTATCTGAGTTGTAGTGATTCGGTGCACTTTCTATTTTCCCATTTAATGCTTATGGAGTCTCTGCACCATTTTCCAGGGTCGATATGCTCTTGCTTATGATATGGGCACTCCAAATGAAACATTGGAATGGGTCAACTTTGCCGAGGTAGATATATGCTTCATTCTCGTGTTATTAAACAATAAATTAACATTTGGAATTTCTTCTACATTAAGTATTTCTTTATTACTAATTTATTTGAGAATTACACGTGAATTGCAATTCTCATGTTCGCTAAAGTGACAGATGTAATATTTATCACGTGTTTTGTAGCTTTACGGCCAACCAGTGTCATTTGGATGTAACTTTACTTCATTTTAGAGAGAAATTCAAGATGAATCTTCTAAAATCAATTCTCTGCCCCATTGTCTGTGATTTAAAAATATTTTTGTGGAGACATGGGTGAAATATTTGAGTTTGTGTGAACCTTCCATTAAGATTTATTATGATCAAGAGGTGTAATTGGTACGTTGAAGGGTCTTACAATCATTGATATACTTGTATTCCATATTTGATGCTTTATTAACACACTATAGTTTTAGGCAAGTGATGGAAAGAGAACATCTTAATCCTTCATTAATAACATTTAGACGATGGAGGGGGACATGTAAATCAAGAGGTGTGCATGATATGCCTGAGCGTCTTGTGGTCATGGGTTTATTGTTTATATTCCAAGTGAGACAATTTAGGTAAGAGCTGAAAATAGAACACCCAACTGTTATCATTTTCCTTTTTTAATAGAATTTAAATAAAGCAAGGAGACTTGAATGTCTCTTTTTGCATGTTATACTTTAGGTGGTGGTTATGGGGAAATGTACCTAAAGTGAACACTATTTTATGATGTCCACGAGTGGAAGGATAATACTGGTGGTGCTTTCAGAATATTTCTTTAGCAATGTTGAAGAAATATATCTTATCAATATAACTTAAGAGAGTTGACAATGATTTAGGAAAATAAACCTGATATTTAAGTTTCTAATGAAGTCAGTGACAGATCAGAAAATCTTGAACATAGAATTGAGCCATTGTTTGAGCCCCATTTTTCAATAATATTTTTTTTTTCCAAACTCGTTTTCAACCACACATTTTCTCAATAAAATAATTTTACACGTAAACCTAAAACTTTATTATATGATGAAATCTTTGTTTAGGAATTACCAAAGATGTAATTATTGGTGGCATTTGATTTACCATATGATTAAAGGCACAACAGGAATGAAATAGCCTCAGATTTGAAGGGAAAAACCACGAACAGTTTGGTTCAACCAAGAATTGATATCAAAATCTAAAAGAAAATTTGTTAGGTTAATTTGTAATCATAATCAAAATCATTTATATGTGACTTTTATATTCGTGGATAAAAAACGCAATATTGATTTCGAATTGTTCAATAAATTCGTACTTTGGTGATATAAGAAAATGACCAAAGATAATAAAAGACAATAAAAATGTCTCTTTATTGTAGTTGAGCACATAATAACATCATCAAAGTATAGGCTTTCAAGATAAAAATATAAATAGCACTAATCAAATAATAGGCAGTGGAATAACCGAATAAGGTCAAACAGGTAGGTTCTTTTAGCCTCAGAAATGATACTGAGCTTTGGAGCCTTGACAAAAAGGATGTTAGCTACTTGAACAACGTCTTGACTAGTTAGCCCTTCAATTTTTATTAGCCCCCCTGTAGAGTTATTTCTCCTATTTGCCCTCGTGCTCATACTCATGACTTATATCTCACTTTAATGTTGTGCATGAGTAGTCGAAATGGGTCGATGGTATAGGCAATTCACAATTGTGCCTTCAAACTAACTGGAGGCAACATATCATTTTTCTTTGGTTGCATCCATTCGAGAGACCCAAGGCTTGCACACTCCCTAAGCCATGATCTTCTTGAGTTATAATGACTTCCGCCTCAACTTGCCAAGGCTTATGCCTTAATGCGGCTGGGGTTTTGCTTGTTTTTCTTGCCTTTTTTGAGTTTTTTATTACTGGAGTGCGTGTTTGAAGTGGGAGAGATGATTAGCTATCCAAATCTTCCATCGCCCTTTTCAGAAATCAATCACAATCCTGAATTTCAAATGCCTTGTGTTAAATACTCCTTGTCAGTGTGTGTATATCATCCATCTCTCCACTCAGTAAGGTGGTAACATTGCCCTCAATGGGGAGCATGAAATCCCTCTGTATTGCAGTATCCAGCGTCCATCGAATAGCAATAAACTTGGCACATTTTATTCAAGTTAAAACACTCATCCACCAAAACCAAATTGAAGTAAATACATTGGAAATTATTTGCATCTTGCTGGACTTGACCGTCATGTTTAAGATTACACCTTGAAGCCAATGGCTATCATGTGTTCATCGCTCACAACAAGGTAACACAAATAAAATGCAGACGAGGGAGCAAAAACCTAAATGTTGGTGGAAATAGTTGACTTTTGTGTTCTACCTTCTTTTGACCTCAATATGGATAAAGGCTAGAATATAAGTGTAGGATCTAGAGTTCCAAGACAATTCTATAGTCCCAAGGAAAACATAACTTTTCCATGCTGTATGATAAATTTGTGAAGTTAATTGAAAAAAATAAAAAAATAAGTTGATAATTTAAATATTTCTGTTGTTCATACATGCAACTGCAATCATGTCTCTATACATTCGGTAGATATCAGTTGATAACTTACCATTTCACTACTCGGACAAAATTTGGTGGTTCATTTGATTCCTGTTCATAAATTTCAATATTGGTGGAGCAATGCATTTTAATGAAGGATTAGTCATACATTTATAGATAAGCTAAGATATTAGCTTGACTTGAGATTCACTCTGATAAAAGATCTTTTAGGGTCTTTTGTAAGAAGATGAAGTGATGGCTGTAGAACTTTTTAATTCTTAAGAGCAACTCAAACTTGGTTTGGTAAGTTGTCAATAATTTACAGTAAAATATTTTTCAAGAAAAGTAAATAAACCACTTAAGCTATCCTTTTAGTTAAATGAATCTTCTGTGACAGTCTCACCGTATATTGAAGTCTAGCTTATATAATTTAATTGCTTGGGGCATGATATGCTGGTTATTAGATTGTTCTAGTCTGGCTTCCATATCAAGCCATCGTATTACGTACAAATTTTTGTTGGTGACAATTACTTTTAAATGTTGTGATAACCGTTTACAGGCAAACTATTTTATTTAATATCAATTGGTAGTTGTTGCTTTTTAGTTGGATCATTGGATTGGAAAATGTGGAGTGTTTAATGTCTTGGGACAAGGAGAGTTTGTCTTGAGTGTTTTACTTATGATCTTCAGCAATAATTTTTTATGGAAGGTTTTTTATGATATTTTACTCATCGACACAGTCAAAATGCTCGAATTTTTTGTGATTAAGATTACTTCTGCATCCCCAAGCTTAACGTTTGATATGCAGTCTTCACCTGGCTCCCTGCAATGTACCTTCTCAAGGCATTTCTCATTGTCATTTTCCTGGGAAGTTGGGTGAAAATGCTGGTAGATTATCAAACTAATGTTTTTGAAACCACTATAAATAGTTCTTATGGTTTAAATGGATTTGATAATATGATATGCTTCTGCATTGTATCACAGGTGGACGAAAATAAATAAATAATTCATTGAATTTGATGGCTTGAAATGAGATATTGATGCAATGAAATTTAGTTACAAGGATCATTTCAAATCATACATCTTGCTATGAACTTGTACATATATGCTTTATTGGGACAATGATGTTCATCACCCGAGTCATCAGTATCCCATACTTTATGAGCATGATGATGGTTTTTGCTCTCTGTATCTTGATTTTTGGTTAATATCACTATTTCACCCCATCAGTTCTTTATTTCCATCTCTGCTTTGGGTTTCAAGTGGTTGGAGAAGGTTGAACATATAAGATGCTGTGTGTTAATTCATATCTAGGTGACCATGCGCTTGTTTGCTGTCTGTTACCCATAATTTCTCGCAACTCGCAATATGTGGCAAAGGAATGATTTTGATGTTTGGTTTTCGTTGATCGATAAGTAATGCATAACATGCTCTTAGTACGATCACTTTCCATTTCCCCTCTACAGATTCCTCCTGGAGATATTCAATGGGAAGGTGAAGATCCTGGAAATTTCCATCATGGAGGTTATGGGTTGAATCGACCAATTGTGCGAGAGACTGCTCCAGGTGCAGGAAGAGGTAGGGGCATGAACAAAAGTCGATCTAGGAAGGATTTTCTGCCATCACAGAATGGCATTGGAGATGCAGGAGATGGTGTTATTGAAATTTTCAACACTGATGCCCTAATCGAGAAGGTGTACTTCAGTAATTGAGTATACATACATATTAACTTGGACGTGCTACTAAAGATGGTTGCTAATTGCCTTGTGAATTTTTGCAGGTGGAAAGGTTTTTTGGGAATGGTCATCAAGACCCTATGGACATAGAGAAGGCAAAGAAACTTCTGAGGGTTAGAAAGCACTTGAATTTTTGGTAATTAATCTTGCATATTTACTTCACTTTCAATTAGATCAGTTATTTTTTCTTTTGGCAAAACAGGACCATGAACAAGAGCTTACCAATGTCCTTGCAAGGCTTGCAAGTATATCGGACGGTGAAGATGGTAAGACTTTGGAGTACATTTATCTAGTTTCTGGCGGTGTTCATCAAAATCAATAGTTCTAAGATATAGCTCTAAAAATTTTCGACGCGTGGTCTAAAAACTAACTGGAAACTACAGGAGTTTATTTGATGTTAAGAATTTTTTACTAAATATCCAACTGTTTGCCCCCCATTTCTTAGAACTCATTTGTCCCAAACTCATTTTCAACCACACCTCATTGGAATCAACTTTTCAGTCATATATTTCATTAATTTTTATTAAAATATACTAACTTTTTTACTTTAATAAATCAAACGGACTAAATAAAAACTATCAGATAATTAGAATTAAGAGTGGAGCCAGCACCCAGTGAGCTAGTGCAGTCGCTTGTGCTGGCTCCGCCAGAAAAATGTTTTTCCTCCATATACTGAGCAGTTGTTCGACGGCCGCTCGGGCACGCTCATCTGGATTCGCTCTAGCTTACTCGAATTCTTGGATCTGCCCCTATTGGAATCCCCTTTGTTAACGTAGTTCGATTGCCTTTTTAAACTATCTCGTTAAATGACTTCTGTCAACTGAAAAATTGTATTGGTGATGAAATGTTTCCACTTTCATGTATTTTTGGCATTTTTCTTGTACAGATGATGGCGATTTAGGACATGGACATCCAATGGACTGAAATTGGCAATTTAATCATCATGGGAACTATTTGGACGGAAAAAGGTGGTTTAGATATTTGCAAGTAGGGTAGGCAGTTTAGGGATGCATCTAACAAACTATGAATGTGTTAAATACCCGACTGATCTTAGTGCATCTTCGTATAATGCCATTTTTGTATGGTATACTTGATACTGAATTACAGATGGTTTAGTCGTTTAGCATAGGCCAAATTGCTGTTGGGGTCGTAATTCATCCTGTACAAACACACTGGAGTCGGTACATTTGCGATATTAGTGTAGTTGCCATCGAGGGTAAAAAAGGAAAATAATACCTTCATGCTGAGCTTTTGATTTGTAGTTTTTTGTGTTCTTTGTTTGTGCTCAACTGGGTGGTACTCTGGGGCATGGGGCAAAATGAGAGGTGACGAGGAATTTGTGGTGGGCGAATAAGGTGATTTTTTAAAAAAATTTAGATTTTTTGTTTTACCACTCTTATTATACCCTTGAAAGTTGAAACAATGTCTTACATACAAGACTTGAATAATGAGTTTCTTGAATAGAAACTATAAATGGGAACTCATGTTACGGTTTGAGGACTGGGGATCTAGATATTAAGAGAGATTGAATATAAACTCGCGGGGGACTCTAAAGTGTAACTGAAAAGGTCTATGTTTTGACATTCAAAGTTGTGCACAAATTAGAGTAAGCGATCGCAAGGCTTGATCCACCAAATGGTTAATCCATTTGTAAAAATTAGAATAAATGCTCTTGCCAGAGCTATTATTGGGAAGACTTGAGTAAAAACAGTCTGAATCAGAATATCTGTCCTTCATCAGAAGGCGGTGGCTAGAACAATGGTGAGTGAGTTCTCATGAACAATCACACATTGTATGTTCTGATTGCAAGATATTGTAGATTTATTATCTGAATCATGAAAACTAAGATGTCAGGGTGAAGTTTATACTCTGCTTAATTTACAGAAAATGATATATTTTGCTGCAAAATCCTGCTGGATGCAATCGAAATCTTTTAACCTTTAGCATTTCACCCAACTTCCATCTTCAATCCTCTGAAATATGCGAGGCTGCTTATGAGGAAATGTTTCTCTCCAATGTGGATGATGAATTAAGTAGTCACACTGCCTGGATAAAGAAACAGTTTCAACGTTAAATTCTCCATTATACCTTTGGATATATGGTGACATTTTACACCAAAGCACTAGGAACACTCTTTAAAGAGGAATGAAAATCTGGGACATCATATGGATATCTACTCCTTGAAGCGCAACAAATAGCTTTAACGAACCAGATATATACTTCAAAGGCGTATAATAGTGTTATCAGGGAATGCATCAGCAGATTTATGAAATCACAGCTCAGTCCACTACTAATATTACATGATTCAGAAGCATTTTATTTACTCCCATTTGACTGATCTTGAGAATTTATATGATCTTGAGAATTTGTTGGATTCATAAATCACCGTAAATCATATGATATTGCAACTCAAACTTTGTGTATCCAAAAGCCAATTCTTGAAAACAAGAAAGCATGTAAAATATTGTGTAGCACAAATCTGTGCAAATGTGTATTCACCTTCTTTCATTCTCCACAAAATCTGGACTCTCAGCATAAGGTGAAGTTGAACATCTGAGGAGGATTTCTGCATTGGAGAGTTCTTGAATTGCCATTGCTAAGTATAATCGGCGTGTGCCCCTATAGGGAAGAAAAGTGCATTAATGTAAGGGTAATGCCATTTGTACATACACCATTGTTGGACATTATCCAACTTGACAACAAATGATTGGACCAAAAAAACTGTGTTGTTTTTAAACCGTCCAATGATGTATTGCCACGTGATAAAGTGTAAAACTTGGTGTATACCATGATCTACACCAAGCATGATTCTTAATGTAATTTTGGGCCATATGGATCATTAGCCAACCAACAAAAGCAGATTATTTTCAGCACTTCCACATCTGAATCAGTGATGTATGCATAGGACCAACAGAAGCAGAGGTGCGAGAAAAAAACTCTACCAAGTGCATGGAGCAATGACACATTGGTCAGTCTTGGTGTCATATGTCTCAAGCAACCTGCCGTCCCAATTAGGATCATCATAGCACGCAGTCACTCGAATTCTTCGAACCACTTCATCTGGGCATCTTGACGTTCTATCAAAGCTGGCTGGTATAATTGACCCAGTCGACGTGTCCACCTGAAGGACGAATTGTGATTGAAACTTGCAAAAACTATGAGCATACATACAGCTTAAAGTGAAAATATGTTTATCCAAAGTAAAAGATTAAAAATGTCCATCTCGTTATCAAGGATCCTAAAGACTAGAAACGACTACGTCTCAGAGATGCTTTCATGTGTCCAAGAAAAGTCTCCACCAATACAGATACAATGCACTAGATGAGTTTCTGGGGGATTTTAATTCTTAAAAAGGCCGTGTACTGTTTTATTTTGATTTTTCCCCGATACAACAATAATAATCCAACTACTAATAAAAAGCACAAAAAATGAATATTATTAAAATTTCACCCTGGATATTTTATTTTCAAGTATAATTGGACTAAAAAAAAAAGATATTCAAGGCCAGCATGGTTAGCTAAGAATATAAGCTTCCTTTCTTGCAGCTTATCAGCAGGTAATGCTCCTCTACTGCCAAAATAAGCTGCAAAAATCCAGCTGATAATTTTAGCCAAACATGTTGATTTGATGTTTCCTGATAAAATAAACTTAAAATCTCAATCTGACATGAGTAACAATGAAAAAGGAAAGGACTTCATAAAGTTGAAGCTAACCACAAATCCACTAAAGATGGGCAGTGCAGTTCCGTCAGGATCCCATCTGGTGTTATGCTGGAGAACATGGAGAGTTTGAATCTGAAACTTTTCATTCCTATTCCTCAGGGTTTCAATTATTTTGGCACACAAAGTATGTGAATATCCATCCGATTTGGCACTACTTTTGTTAGCAAGATATGCATTCTGCACAAAAATTCAAAAGAATTAACATTCTTTCCCTGAATGGCAACATCCTTAGGAATCAAAAGCAAGGGGTTTGGGCCAGACTTTAGACAAGGTATCATCAAATCCGCCTATTAGATGCACCTGCATGAAACAACCTTGCACGTGTTACAAGCCCCACAAACGACCATGACTAAATAAGAACCAATCATCATCAAAACAACATAATCATACGTCCAGCATGGTATCAGAATCATGATCTGCAACCAAAGATAACATCTGACTGAGGCCAATATCAACAACATCTGGAGTATCCATATGAGCAACAGAAGCCCTGTAATAAGAAGCAAAGGTTACATAATAAAAATGCACCACTAAATATTTAGTTACAGGAATCTTCTGCTTACAGCGTTTAACACTCACATTCCATGTTTTTGGTTACGGATTACAAGGCCCACACAGGTCGTTGCCTCATCAGTACCAATAAACTTGTTACAAGAAGGGAAATATGGTTTGGTGTGATCAGTAAAAAGAAGTAAATAAAACAATGATAAAATAAAACATTTAAAACAGAAATCTACAATCATTTCAAAACGAACTTCAAGTTTTTTGAATCATAGTTTGTCCAAGGCATTTTAAAGCAAAGGTTGAAACAAATGTAGCAACAAGTTAGCATGAGAGATATAAGGCTTATATTTATTCATTAGTTCTTGCCATTTATGGCATTCTTTCATAAAATGCAGAAGTATCTGCAAAAAGCAAAGTGAAGGACAAAATGGAGAGAGAAGCTTTTTGAGGGAAAAAAAAAAATGCAAGAGAATAAGGTTAAGAATTAATTAAAATTGAATTTCGGCAACATCACTGACATTCCATAGAAAGATAACAGATAAACGGCATAGACAAGTTTAAATCAAGAGAGCAAGATAGCAGAGCAGGCCTAGATGATAGTATCAGATATGTATTGCCTGCTAGAATGAGAGAGTTGCTGAACCTTCGATGGTAAAGTAGATATTCTATTCAAGATACACAATAGACAAGGCTTCAATATAAATGAACTATAAGCATTTGAAAAAGTCTTTCATGAATTTCATAATGTGCATTTTTCTTGGAGTACTGAGATTTCAGTTTTTCTAAGTGTTGGAGTATCTGTGTGAGAGACCTTTTATTGCAGGGGAACAATACTTTAAATCTGCTTACACATATTAACTGAGCGAGAATGCTAAAATTTTGGATTCTTCAGCCATAAAAAATAAAATGCATATATGTCTAAGTCTTTTTCCTTTCTCCATCACAAAGTACTAACTTTCCTCATTTTAACAGAGTTGCAATAAAAGGGAGAGCTATATCTATGCACTACGTAGCTGATTATAATTTAATGGTAAATATGAAAAACGTCCAAGAGAGTAGCAGTATTAATTAAATGCATTAGCAATAACAAAAACAGAAAGCATCAAACAGCTAAGCTAGTGGATGAAGTTTTAGGATTTACTCTTGAGTTCCTTAGTTTAGAGCATTGTTCTAAAAGCTCGCCTAAGCTTTGCCTAGGCTTGAAGCTTGGCCTTGTCGTGCTTTATGTTTTTTAGAACACATGTTTAGAGCATTATATTTCAACTCTTAAACAGAAAATACAAACATACATCAATGAGTGCAGGGTCAACCGTTGCAAATTCCCTTTGGAAAATGTAGACCCATTTACTATTTCTTGATGCTTCTGAACCAGAGGGTTCAGAAACTGAGAACTTTCTCTCTGGAAGAAATTTAAATGAGCTCGAGGCTGATACCAAAATGGGATGTTCCATCAAAGAAATTAATGTATGGGTGCCCTGTTCACAATTACAAAGATTGAAATTAAATAGCCAATCATAATGTTAGAAAAACAAAGGTAGCGTTACTCTATTAAATGATTCAGATAATCTTGTTACAGTTATGTCACATGCCTCTCCAAAAGTCCTGAATACGAATAAACATGCAACTACATTGAAGCATCTGTAGATAGAACTTTGATAATGATGAATTGATGATTGAATAGGAGAGTTCGTTTTCTAAGAAGGGGCCATAAGCTGGGGAGGGAAATAGGGATAGACAACGATGGAAGTTCAAATATATATGGACATCTAATGTACCCAATCATTAAGGTTTAAGGCTGGAATAACTTGAAGTTGGTATAAGTACTTTTTACATCAAGACCCTAGAGTATGGATCGCATTTCCACATTAAACAACAACAGGATAACTTGCAGAATTCTTTAAGATTTCCATGGATTATTAGTGTTTCTCTTGTCAAGTGCAAGTATAAGAAGAATCATATGATGTTCACATGACTAAAAAGTTATGATGTTAGATGGTGTAATTTATCCAATAGGCAATATCCCACACCCCATACCCAAATTCATAGAACTTGTAGGACTGTGATGCAGAGCCATAAAAGAAGAGAAGGAAAAGGAGCACTGATTTCATTGTTACACATCATCAATTAAAGGAAGGAGCTGACTGCAGAAAGTTGCTTTTAACACTTCTCAACTTGAGTTGGGTATAGTACGTAAAATATAGTGCACCAAATGCTTCAATTCTATAAGTCAATCCTATGCCAACAGAGATGGTCAGTGATGTGAAATTCACTGAAATAAAGGAGGCCAACGTTCAATCCTCAAGTCTATCGCAGTATAGTCAGTGCACCAAAATGCAACAATCTCATAGACAGTAATCTCCTTTAGTGTCAACAACGTTTTTTTTAAATGCCCAATCCCTTGGAAAAACTCAGGCAGACATTTGAAAGGATTCTACAGTGTCTCAAAGGAACTATTGGGCATCATATTCTTCTCTCCAAGTCTTTATGCTTGTTTCTCTGTTGTTATTCGGGTGCTGATTAGTGCTCAGATCTTGATGATCATCAGGGTTCTGCATATTTCTTGGAAGAAACCTTGTCACATGAAGCTCTGAAAAGCAACATACTTTTATCCTTGAGCACCACTGAAGCAGAATATTGCAACTTAGCCAATGCAAAAACAGAAATGCACTGACCACCAGATTTATTGTGCAAACTTCGAATCTAGAAAATCAGAATTTCATGGATTTGGAACAAAAATCTCAACACTATTGCAATTAGTGCAATTCCAATTCAACACTCTAGGGACTAAGCGTATCAAAATTGAATTATACTTTGTGAGAGACAAAGTGCTAGATAAAACACTCTCAATCAAACTTGTTTAGCTTATGATCAGATTTCCTTATCAAACTACTTGCAGCACTGCATTTCATTCTCAAAGCTAAAGCTCAGCGTCAAGATCCCAGAACTCAGCTTGCAGGGGTGATTCAGGAGTAGAAGCTTAAGGGTACTGGGAATGGAAGAAAGAGTTAATTGGGTTGCAGCAGCTGGTTTCAATTCAAATTGGTGCAGGAGTATTACGTTTTTGTTATTTTGTTCTTTAAAACCCACACTTCTTTTAATTATTAGCACAGCCTTCTTTATTGTCCTTTCTTTTATTTTGCTTTTTGGTTGTTATAAAATCGTTGTACAAAAAATTCATATCATTGTATGGATTAGGTCCTTTAAATTGTGGACTAATGCCCTGATTCGGGCAGATTTGGTTTTCAGCCAAATATGGCATTTCGTTATTTCTCTCCAATATGGTCCTTTGATGCTACTCTTTTATACTCTTCGCAGGTGCTCTTAGTCAAACTTATTCAGCTTATTATCAGATTCCTTATCAAACCAGTTTCTGCACTGCATTTCATTCTGACAAGCATCATGGATCCCAGAATCCAACTTGTAGAGGACAGTTAGCCGTAGTAGTCTTATAAATTTTACTGTTTTATTTCTAATCTATTTACTGATGCAATTATGTTTTGAGTATTCTTCACATGTACTATACAGTACATTTTTGGCACCTGTCATATAATTAAAGGAGAATGTTGTTACAGATTTCTCTAACCGTATAGAGATGTAACTCTCGAATCTGATGAACTAACAATTAAAATTTGCATATTATCCCTCTGTACCTTTCTGTTTATATCACACAACAAAATAATCCACTAGAGACTATTATTTAGCCTGATGACAAGGAACAAATCCATTGATTCGTTGTTGAAAAAAGCTGAAATCTGGCTGTGGGCTGTGATTGTGGAAAGTAAAATGAACCAATTTAAGCAAAGGAAAGCATAACAAAGCTCTAAAGTTGAGTGGTACCTGGGATGATTCTTCAGTTGCAAATGGAACTCCATCCACATAAATCATGGTGATGATTCTTCTGATGCAGAAGTAATTACAAATTTAGTGGAAAATTGGGAGATGGAATTGAGGCTAGGGCATTTGAATGCTGTCAATTCTTCCTAGGATCATCACGTAGACTTGGTCGGAATAATTCTTCGATTATTTTAATGAATTTATAAAAGGGTCGTCACCCGCACATCTTTTTTACAAATACAACCACCCATTTTAATTATATTAGTACGATTGAGTCCCATTTTATTGTAAAAATACATTTTGAAATAGTAGATAAATAAAAAATGTACAGATAAAAAAATTAAGAATTTTTTTTTTAATTTACGCGTAATATTATTTTATTAAAGATGTATTATTAAAAAGAAAATAGAAATATATTTTGAAAATAATAGAGACAAAAAACTCATTAACGTTTATTCATTATCATACTTATATTCTTAACTTTTTTCTTTATTACATTCTTATTTTTAACGTTTAATTGATCAAAAGTGTTATCATTAATAATAATTTCCGTGCAAAAATATTGTTAACGTACTTTAAAATGAATGTCAAAATTTTGCATCATTATTATTTTGCTTGTTTAAAAATACAATAGACAAATAAATCTTTTACTCTTACCTTAAAGAAAAATTCTAAAGAGAAACTCTAATCAAGAACAATTTATGTTAGTTTAGAGATGGCAAAAAAGCTTACCGGCTCGACTCGAAAAAAGCTCGAGCCGGCCCGGCTCGGGCTCGGTTACAACG
>CAIGRF010330495.1:16071-26889 GCA_903798235.1 Fraxinus ornus | reverse complement strand
TATATGATTATATTTACCAATGGACAGAAGAGTTCTATCAGAAGGGTCATCGATTGTTTGGAGTACTATGAGGGGGTCTCTGGCTAATTGGTGAATAGAGACAAGAATGGTCTTGTATTACCTAAGGGGCATCTGATATTCAGATTCGGAGGTTGGTGATTTTGACTGAATTTTCACATCAGAGACAACTGTTCACATATCTGGGAGTCATTTGTTTAAAGGGGCTAAGAGGAGCTTTCTGTATGATGATCTTATTATGAAGGTCAAAAGTAGGATTTCTAGATGGGCTTCATGCCTTCTTCCTCCTGGTGGTAGGATTACTCTACTGAGGTCTATTCTTTCCTCTATACCACTGTATCTCTTCCAAATTATGCGACCTCTTAAAATCATTCTGAAAAGGTTGGAGTATATTTGCACAATTCCTATGGGACTCTAAGGATCATGCGATCATCTACACTGGCGGAGTTGGAAGGCGATTTACCTTTCGATTGAGGAGGGAGGTCTGGGCTTTAAACAATTACAGGATACGGTGGACACATTTTCATTGAAGCTATGGTAGCTATTCAGGTCTCAGAGTTCTCTGTGGGCTCAATTTTTACTGGGCAAATATTGTAGAGGGAGACATACATCGCTTGTTGTGGTTCCTCATTTAGCCTCTCATATTTGGAAGAGATTGAAAAGTTTTGGACCACGTACTGAAGCACACATTGCGTAGCACCTTGGGATAGGGAAGATCTTTTGACATGATTTTTGGATGGGTGATTCTACATTGGCATCCATTTTTCCACACAGATAGCACACATCTGCGAGGGTGCATGACTTTTTCGAAAAGACTTGATGGGATTTTAGGTGATTACTACATGCCCTTCCATCCGCTATGGCAGACCAGATTGTGGCTATTCCACTATGTCTTGATGTCTCGGATCGCATTTTTTGGAGGCCACATCAGATGGTAGATTTATTACTAAATCGGTATGGCAACTGATCCGCTCTATCAGGCTAGTGTAACATTCATTTTGCCTACTGTGGAGCCCTATCATACCTCCTACTGTTTCATTCTTCTGTTGGAGATTATGTTAGGATTTAATACCAGTTGATGTCATTATCCGGAGGAGGATAGGTAGTAGGTTGCATCTCGATGTCAGTGTTGTTCAGAGATTGAGACCATCACTTATATTTTTACTGGTAGCAGTATTTCAAATCATGTTTGGCAACATTTTGGGGTTTAATTTCAAATTACCATGAGTGTAAGAGAGAGNTATGTTAGGATTTAATACCAGTTGATGTCATTATCCGGAGGAGGATAGGTAGTAGGTTGCATCTCGATGTCAGTGTTGTTCAGAGGTTGAGACCATCACTTATATTTTTACTGGTAGCAGTATTTCAAATCATGTTTGGCAACATTTTGGGGCTTTATTTCATATTACCATAAGTGCAAGAGAGAGTGTCGACAGAGATTTATGAGATGGAAGTATTCTGGATAGTTTGCAATGACCCACATTCGAATCATTATTCCTATATTGATTTTCTGGTTTCTTTGGACTGATAGGAATAATTCTAAGCACATGAACATACGCATGAGTTCAATATGTATCATCTGGAGAGTATATCGTATGATATCTTTCCTCCATATTGGTGGATTATTCTGACCGCAACATTAGAGTAACGACATGCAGCTTGCTCCACTTTTTGGTATTTCTTTGAGCCTGCCTTCGTCTCCTCTCCCTATTATAGTGTGGTAGAGCACACCATCAGTTGATCTGTCAAGATCAACACTAATGGTTGTGTCAAGGATGGGTTTGCGAGTGGAGGAGACATCATCAGAGATCATGCATGAAACTGTATCAGGGCTTTCTCCATATCATATGGATAATATCTGATTTTAGAAGTGAAACTTAGGGCTATTCGTGATGGGATACTACTGGCTGGAAATCTTGGATTTTCAGATATTTGGGTTGTGCAGACTAGAGTGTGACCATCTACTGCATTATTAGAGGTGGCGGACCGTGGGCTATCTAGGGTATATTCCGACAGATTGAAGATATCATTTTATTTGACAGATATACAATTTCCCACATCTTCAGAGAGGAGAATCAAGTTGCATATGTACTTGCTATCGAGGGTTGGTATCATCATAGATACCAGGTACATGGACTAGCTGACTTATCGCATCACATTGGGGCACTTGTTCATATTGACAGAAATGGCTTGCCTAGCATCAGAGTTTGAGTATTTGTTTATTTCCTTTACTTTTATTTTTGTTTACATTTGCACTTCTTGTAAGAGAAGTAGTACTTCCTTGTTTATTGCTTTACATTACTTCATTGTAAGGAAAGTAATACTTTCTTTTTTTTATTGTTTTTCTTTACTTTTGTTGTAAGGGATGTAGTACTTCCTTTTTTATTTCTTTTCTTTACTTTTGCTGTAATGATAGTAGTACTTCCGCATTTATTGCTTTTCTTGATTTCGATTGTAACCATGATATTCATCCGCCACAAGTGAGGACATATTAATAAAATATCGGAGGTGCTGGACTCCTTCCACTAAAAAAAAAAAAAAAAAAATCTCAAACATATATTCATATATACCTTTTTAATGTCGTATCTAGAGTAAACTTTCTCAAATCCATCACATAGATACAAGTATACTTATAAACTTTCTTTACCTCAAAATTGGCACAGCGCGGCTATGGCACAGTGCTCAAGATCCCCTATAAAACATTTGATCAACCTAATGTGACACGATATAAGATATGGTTTCTGATGCAAGATTATAGAAAATAAACCGTGCTCTGATACCAAATTGTAACGCTCCAAATTCTTGTAACTCAACACGTTACCAAAAAAAAAAAAAAAAATCTGAGTTCTATAACGTTAACCAAAATAATTTGTAAATAAGAAAAAATTCAAAGTTTGAAATATTTAATAAATAATGGAAGATCTTAACACTTGACCATATAGACTTAGACAATTATGATATAAATGGTTTTGGAAAACATTTTGAGAAAATTCAAAAAACATGTAAAAGTTTTCATTGATTGCACAGCAGCGAGAAGAAAAATATATTTGACCTAGAAACCGTTGACTAAGATTTATGAAAAATTAACACTATAAAATTCGTACACGTACAGTATATCAAAAATTGGGGTCTCGACGATAGCGTTTGAAGCAAGAAAATACTTTTCAACTATGCTAGATTGTATTTTAAAAATTGGCCTGGTGTAGTTTACTAAAACGAGCATAACTTATTCTCTGGGTAAAATTTTAAGATAATTCTAAAGGATTCTATTAGAAGACTCATGAACCTTTCAAACCCCACCAATTTCACTCTAAAACATGCAACAAAACCCAATTTATGCCATTGGACTTCACACATAGTCCACCCGACATTTCTAAACTATAGTTGACGTGAGTTGTATAAAAACTAGAAATGGACGTTTAAACATTTTTTAAAAGCATTATCTAAGTGTTCATAGAAGATTCACATAATTGAAAACTTTACTAGAAAATTAAAAAGCACTCCATATCTCCGAGCACTTGCCACTATGCCATGCCTCGAGTTAACCTATAGCATTTTAGTAGGGAATGAGTACAACAAGTATATACCCAGTAGGAAACACTTAAATAAATGATGAAAAAATATATATTCCGGAAATGCAAACTTTAGTTATTTGTGTCACCGTCAAGTTGTAAAACGAACTCATGATCTGCCTGTCCACTTATTCTCAAATTTTGATAACCTTTTTCGAGTACCAAAAATCATTCTCTTCTTATCTTATTCGAACCACCAAAGGGTGCTTCTATTTTCTCATGAGTATCACAATAACACTTTTAATACAAATCGAGAACAAATAATTTTGCTTCACTTAAAAAAGTGTCAAAAACACCCTTTATCAAATGTTTGGAGTCAAGTACCTTATTTGTTTTCATTGTAAAAAACAATGCAACATGCTCCTAGCCTATCCTTCAGATAAATTCCATATTTAAAGGTGCTTTTAATCTATATATAAATTGTAAGTGAAATTTATGTGTATAATTGGTGGTTTGTGAGAGAAAATGTGGCTATAGGAGTTGAACGAGGTTAATGTTTTCAAATGAAATGAAAAGAAACAGTTTAGCAGTTGACAAAATGAAAGTTTAAATAATAATGTAAGTTGGGAGTAGTTAGGGCACTTACTTAGTGGATAGTATAATTTAAATGGCGATGCCTTAGTGGAGAAAAAAGAATCATATTTGAGGGGTTTAAACATGCTGAAAGTTGGAGCAGTTTGTAGGGCAAAAATCATGTTTAAGGGCTGTTTGGCATGTAGAGTAAGTGTATCTAATCTTAATTTTAATGACTTAACATAGGCGACAATTAATATAGAATGTATTGTCACAAATAACATAGCTAATCCAAAAAAAAAAAAAAATCGTTTGAAAGAGAATTCGACGCCTTACGAAAATTTTAAGATAAGTGTGCACAACTTTACTTTTGTGACCAAAGCTTTAATTTGGACTCTCAGGAAGTGTCGTATGTAGTAATATAACCCAAATTATTTTCGCATTAAAGTCAATATGCACTACAAAGAAAAAGAAGTTAGGAATTATCAAAAAGAACTTAATAATAATAATAATAATAATAATAATAATAATAATAATAATAATAATGGTGTGTTTGAGCCACAATATTTTGGAATAATATATTCTGGAATAGTAGATTGATGGAGAATGTGTGGTTGAAAAAGAAAGAAAAATTATTGATATGATGGAAAATATTATTTTATTGAAAAATGTGTGCTTGAAATGAGTAGAAGAATGAAAATAAAAATTTTAATGTGTGCCAACAATGGCTAATACCAAAATTAGGAGCAAAGAATCTAATACACAAACTCGCCCATGGTAGTTTGAACATCAATGTTGTAAAAGTTTGAATTGAAAGGATGAAACAATCTTTTAGTTTCGCAAACTTCAGAACTCAAGTTAAGGATATGAGCTATTAACGGGGTGAAGGTCGCGAAGAACGTGACTGCAAAGCAAAATCGGCGTAGTAGTAATAACAATAACCAGAAAGACAAGCAACAAATTAATACTTATTGTACTTATCACAACTTTGAGGCATAACAACCGAAGGAATGGGGTCATTAGGATGAAACCCCCAATTGACTCAAACGAACAAAGAATACTCTTGCCAATTATGCAGTTGGTTAGGAGTAATTGCAAGTTCTGGGCATGACCTAAGAAAACAAGGGAAAATGTAATAATACCCCTTTTGAAGGCTCGAGATATTCCCCGTTTGCACGAGACAATGAAATACATTTGGCGAGAATTTCCTCTCAAAACCCGCAAATCCCCATAACAAAAAATATCCAACCAATTGGCCCACCTATTCGGAGTCGGTTGGGTAGGGAGAATATTAAAAGAAGAAAAAACATCTTGAAAATAGTGATGAAAAGGGACTCTTAAGTCTGATATACATTGAATGTTTATAAATAGCTATACAACCTAGATAAAAAAAAAAAAAACTACCAATTTGTCGATGAAGCTCTGGATTGACACATATACCAGAATAAGTAACTACCCTGTAAGGAATCAAATCGATGTACAATGCTTCAATAGAAGAGAAAGAAGCGATATAAGAATGATCTCTTAGCCTAGAACTCCCAAAATCAGAATCATAAGACACACTTTAAAGATCACTCTAGGAAGACATTGTGAATAAAGCTTAAAAGAAAGAAAAAAAGAGAACACGTACCTAGACAAAAGATTTTGAAGACGATAAGGAATATAGCCAAACCTAGTAATTTTAGGCAGCAAAATAAAAAACACATATAGAGGTAAAGATATATTTACAAATTTTGAACAAAAGGTATAAATCGTTGAATCATGTCAGTGAAAATCGTGGCATTAAAAATTTAAGGCGAATGATCATATCCCAAAACAAATGGGCAAAATCATGTGTGAACTCCACGTGCATTAAACAAATAATGGGCCACTAGCTTAGAAAAACGCGAATGAGCCCATTAACGTGTACATAAGGTGACAGTAATCTCAAACACGCTCTCTTACCATAACCCATGTCATCTCGGATAAACAAGGAAAAATATATTCAGGCAAAACAATCAATAAGTTTACGACTCCATAGCTTGGTACAATTGAAGTCCTAGATTTAATATGAATAATAAAACAGGACTTCAATGACTATTTGTTGTCAATAAGTGATAAGTATACGAAAAATGCTTGCACCAGATATAGATGAAGCCGTCCCCCCATTTAAGCTGACTAAGAACCATTAAGGTGCACGTGGGCATTTTTTTCATAGTGTGACTTCAGAGCCAGTGAATGAAAGACACATAAGCTAATGAATAAACGTGTCGCAATCTATCATTTTTCCTAGATGACCAGAATGTCCCAAAACCCTAAGGGAAATCTATAAATACTCCCACCTAAGAGAAGAAAACCATACACAATTCAAATATCTCCATCCCGAATATTCATTTCTCTTATTCCAATTTGAGCATCAAAACCACCGAGTTTAGGGGGCAAATATCTTGAATAGGTGAGAGGAATTTGTTGATCTAATTTTTATCATCAACAAACATTAATTAGAGAGTTTCCACCTCAACACACCCATTTAATGTTTTTGGAGGGAGATTCATTAGTACATATATTTTTCACTTTTTGCGTAACTTGGAATCAATGACCATATTAATTTAACATGTGGGCAGCCAACTGACTAGACCATGAAAACTCATGGTTACTTTATTGGTTTTAACTTCATACCTCTCAGTGAACTTTGCACTTTCTCTCTTATCAAATCTTTTATTTGACTTTATATGATCTATAGAGATAATATCAATGAGAACAATTATTTAAAAATATTGTGTATACTACGTATATGTCGAGATTTATTGTTATTTTGTACCTTTTCATTTACTGATTGATTATCACAATGGATACATATAGCGGGCACAATATCTTCTAGAAAATTTCATAGCCATTCGGCTTCTTCCCCAACTTTATCCAACACAATAAATTCATATTCCATTGTTTTTCTAGACATATAAGTTTGTTTTGAAAATTTTCAAAACATTACTGCACCCCAAAATGTAAAGACATTTACTTGTGAATTTAGAGTCTTCAGTATTAGATATCCAATTCTACAAAAATTTTCAAGTACTTCTGGGTATCTCAAATAGTACAATCCAAAGTTTTCTTGTATGTTTTATATCCTAAAACTCATAACAATTTTCTTTCAATACTCAGTACTCGGATTACTCAAATAACAAGTTATCCTACTTAAAAAGTAAGCATTATCAAATTGTATGCAGTTCATGACATACATTAATTTGTTAATAGTATGAGAATATTCTTGCTTAAAATTACATTCACCGATATTTAAAACAAGATACATACTAATATCAAGTGGTGTTTTCATAGAAATAATATCATATTTCTTTAACCATCAAGTATTTTCTCAATATAATGATTAAGACTATATAAGACCATCGAACGTTCTAAAAATTTTAATTCCGAATATAAATTCAAGATATCTAAATTCTTCATTTCAAACTTACTCGTTAACATCCTCTTTATAGTGAATTATGATATCATTCTTACCATAACTAGTATATCATCTATGTATAGATAAACCATGATATACCCATTTCGATTGCCTTTCATATATACACATTTGTCACACTCAATAATTTTTAGACCATTTGACACCATAACCATGTCAAGTTTTTCAAGTCAATTTTTTGGAGTCTTTTTTAACCTATAAGCGATTTAACAAGTCGGCATACTTTCTTTTCTTTTCCGAAGACAACAAATCCTTCGGATTGCACCATATAAATATTTTCTTCAAATTCACCATTCATCATTTTAACATCCATTTGATGAATTTTGAGACTATTTAAGGATGTTATCGCTATAAGCATATGAATGAAAATATTTTTGTAACAAGTGAATATGTATCGAAATGATCAAGACATTCCTTTTGCTCGTGGGCTTTAGCCAAAAGTTTTAGCCCCTGTTTGGTACCAATTGAAATCCAGATTTTAATCTAAGTTAAAGTCAACAATTAATTTTAGTCACATATTTAATGGGTCCCGCAACTTTTCTACCACACATTTCATCGAATTTTATCAAAATCTACTAAAAGTTTGATTTTAATCTCTACCAAACAAGGTCTTAATTTATATTTTTCAATTGATGCATCTATCTTCATCCACTCAGTAGCTTATTGTCGGATGGAATTTCTATGTGTGATTTTATAGTATGTATTCAATTTCACCATGAACAACTTCTTTCCAATATGAGTCTTTGGTTGAAGATGCAGCCGCCTTATATTGTTGAGGTTCATTTTTAATAAATACATTAGAAAATAGGGTTCAAATGAGGTTGTCCAGACAGACTTCTTAGTTCTTACTGCATCAAGGTTCATTCTCATTTATAGATTCTTGATATATAACCTTTTGATTATCACGAGATTTCTTCATTGAATTTGATTCAATTTGCACGTTATAGGGAAATTTTTTTTTGAAAATGTAGCATCCTTCGATTCAATATTTGTATTAACATGCACATAGTGAATTTCAAACTTATGTACAATAAATATGTGCGCACTACTATTGTAGGCCAAACCAGTGCATACATAATAAATAGTTTTAGGTCCTATATTCAACTTTTTACGTTAAAACACCATTACCTTAGCCAAACATTTACATGCTTTTAAGTATTTATAATCAGGTTTATGATATTTCCATAATTCATAATGTATCTCACATGGTATTCGATGTCATAATTTGTAGAAAATATAATTAGCATAGTGCAAACCTTCCCCACAATTGTACGGTAATCCTGAACTTATCGACATAGTGTTCATCATATTCTTCAATGTCTGATTTTGGTATTTGACAATTCCATTAGATTGAGGAGAATAAGGCATGGTTGTTTGATGAATAATTCCATGTTCCAAATAGAATTGTAAGATGAATTATAATATTCATTGCGTCTATAACTTCTTATTGCCTTAATCTTTTTGTTAATCTGATTCTCAACTTTTAATTTATAGTGTTTGAACACTTTAATTGTCATGTCTTTGCTTTTGAGTAGATACACATAGCAATATGAAGTACAAAGTAATAAAATACTTTTCAGTGCCTCTAGTTTGAATAAACTGTAAATCACATATATTAGCGTGAATTAAATTTAGAGGTTCAATACTTCTTTCGACAAAACAAAAGGATAGTCGAGTCATTTTGGCTTTAACACATATTTCACGTTTATGATTATGATTTATACTATACCTTGATAATAAATTTAATTGGACTAATCTACGTAAAGTATTAAAACTAACATGTCCTAGTCGTTCATGCCAAATGTTAAACAACCCAAACAAGTAAGAAAAAGATGTAATTATATTGATAACTGGAGGCACAATAGTCATTACATTCATCTTAAAGAGCCCCTTATTTAGGTAGCCCTTTCCAACAAATATTTTATTTTTAGTGAGGACAAATTTGTTCGATACGAAAACTAACTTAAACCCGTTTTGTTTAACATGGAAAGGATACTAAATTCTCAAGAATCTTGAGTATATGAAGAACATCATTCAATGTGAGCTCCATTCCGATTGTCATTTTCAGCTCCATATCCTTCAAACGTGGAAGATGAAGAGTTTTCCGTATAGAGATGTTCACATATTCCATAGAATTGTATGTAAAAAACATCCAGCTGTTTACACGTGTTGAGTAGCTTCACTGTCCACCTACTATTTCTTATACCTACTAAATTGTCTACAAAAAGATTCATGTCTTGTGCCTTATCAGAAATGTTCTTTTACTTTGTTATAATGACCTAGCCATTTTCTCCTTTGACATTTTTGGCTTTCGAAAATTCTTGAATCGATATCGTGCCTACCGCAATCATAACAGTTGTATTTGAGCTTTTTAGGAATTTCTGAAGAACAATTTTACCCATCGTCGTTGTGCTTCCTCTTTTTGTTAGCCTTGGGACCACATTCCACAATGTTGGCCTTTTATTCCATTGAATGAAATGCACCATTCATCTTTTTAGATTTGCGATTGTCTTCTTCTATTATCAGTCACACAATAATATCTAAGCTTCATTGCCTTTCGCTTATGGTAAAGGTGACTCTTGAAGTTCATCCATAATGGCAGCAATTTTCAACAAGTGCAGCAAGTTAGGATGATTAACTGATAGACATTCCCTCACCATGGATATCACTAAGAATAACTTGAAGTTCTTGAAACGGTTTTGCTATCAATCATTTTATAATCCAAAAATCGAAAAATAATAAAATTCTTTGTGCCGACATCTTCAATTTTATACTTGGTTTACAAAGATTCTCACAATTCTTTCGCAGACTTTGCATTACAGTATACATTACATAATATGTTGTCCAATCCATTGAGACCGTGGTTTATGCGTGAGAAATTTGAATGCTTCCATGCATCAACAGCAATGGATTTCTCCACATCAATTTCATCATCTATATAAGAAGGAGCAATTTCTTTGAGAAAGTTTGTCAAACTTAATGTAGTAAAAAAAAATATTGTTGTCAAAGCTTAAAATCTATCCTACTAAATTTTTCGAATTTTTCTCCGATCGAATTTGAAGTGGATTACCTGGTGTTGCCATTTATAATACAAAATCAAATGATAAACCAGAATAAGGAGTAGGAATAAACCATAAATCAAAATAGAAATTTGTCTTCAGTTTATTTTTTTTGGAGTATCAATTCTCTTTTTTAAAAATATGAACATACTTGCTCTTTTAGATAATCGGAACGGAGTTGAACTAATATGATCAACCT